>PVKA01021180.1:0-7500 GCA_004027165.1 Ctenomys sociabilis | reverse complement strand
CTGAATCCAAGCAGCAAGGCCACTTTACCTCCTGTCACCCCAGTCCCCATGTCTCACCTCCTTGGTCCCTTCAGACTATTCCTTCTCTGGAGAGCACCTATCCTACTCTGTCCCCACCCCTTCCTCCAGTGGAGGTCAACGGCTACTCAGGGTGACAGTCCAGGTTGCTTTCCTGGACTCTCACCACCACTCCCTGCCTAATAGATCACAATCAGCCACTGTCCTCCTTACCTGGAGAACTTCTGAAAAACATATGCCCATGGAGCGACCTCCAGAGTCGAACTCTCATGTGTGCATTTCCCACGTTTCTTGGGGAAGTGATGCTCAAGTACCCCCAGAACACATGCTAGGCAATTCTATGCTGAATTCAGAGGATGGGCTATATGTGCTTTACAATTTCAGTTGCAGTATTCATCAAGGATGGAACAGAGGCTCCAATAACAGATGCTAAAATATGGCCTGCAGGAAGTTGCTGGGGGGGTTGCTTAAGAAACGAGTAAATAAATTAAACTAGTAATAATGGACTCATTCTTTCCTTCACCTACTCATCTATCCACTTGATTAATAATAATTAAGCTGCATACCACAGGATTATAAAAAGGATTGTGCAGGCTATAAATGCTAGGTAATATCTTTTAAGCTTGGTTTTGAGCCAAGTCCAGCAGCCTGCTTCTCAGATGCAAGATGTGCAATCATTTTCTCCAAAATTCTTCCTTTGAAACTTTGGCATATTACTCCGTGGGGATAAGTGTGAAGTGATGTTCCATTCTTGTTGCTTATTCTGGTACTACAAGTGTGAATCTTCTGTTCCTAACTCCAGGAATGCACCGCTATGAGCACTAGAATCTTTTCTATGTCCTGTACTCGAGTTTCTCCTTAAACTTCAATACAACAAGCATCTAGCCCTTCTCCTGTGCCAGGTCATGAGGCACAGGGATTAGTTTAAAATGAGTCATGCTGAAGGGAGATTGGTAAGGCAGTCTCACCAGACAGATCCCTGTCACATTGAAACTGTGTGATGCCCTCCCTATGCGTGAGTAGGACTTGCAATATACTGGGTTAACTCCGCTGTGGTCATTGTCCTTGCAAGGCAGAAGGGATATTGCAGATGTAATTAAGGTCCCTTGGAGTCAATACAAAGGGAGATTATCCTGGGTGGGCCTTGTCTAATCTGGTGAGCTCTTATAAAAGAACAAAGAATCAAAGGCTAGAGAATGCCAGGAGGTAGTAGAGAGACTGGTGGCATCAGAAGGCCTGAGGGTCCAGGAGCTGAAAAGGAACCAGTTTATGAAAGCAAGACCTCAGTCTATAACCACCAAGAACTGAATTCTGTCAACCGAATTCCAGGGAGCTAGGAAAGGGACCAGAGCTTGAGGTGTTTCATAGCCTTATCAGACGCCTGGAATTCTGCCTTGTGGAGATTCTGGTGGAGAACACAGGGCCAGAACTTCTGATCTACAGAGTCTGTCATGGGAGTTTTAAACTGTTAGATTATGGTGCTTGTTATGCCTGCCACAATAAAAAATCCAAGTCTCTCTACACATGAAGCTTACAGGCACCAAGGGATAAGAACAAAGGCAAGTTATTACCTTGCAATATTGTTTCTAAGGCTGTAGCAATCCACAGCTTTACTGCTCTTCAAAAGTTGAGCCCAGTTGGATTTCAGAGTGTTTCCTACTTCTCTCCAACCCATTTTGTCATTGAAACTACAAATATGTGTTGACCTCTGATTCTGTGCTTGGTACTGAGTGAGGCATTAGGGACCCAGGAAGATGTGCATGTAGTTCCTGATTCTCACCTTGGTCTCAAATGTCTTTCTCAATCCTGTACAAACTTCTAGTGTCCAAGATTAAGCATATGTCAGCTTATCCATCTGAGTGCCATTGCAGCAGAAGATTCCTCCCCAGCCAGTATACTTCAATTTGTTAGTTACCAGGTAATATTTTCAGTGACAATTCCTGTTACTTTTTATTCTTATAAATGGCTAGACACTGTGAAACATATTATGAGAAATGATAACCAATTTACAAACCATTCTGCTTCTGTCCTGGCTGCTTTCCTTTCCCATGTAAGCCCTGACTACCAGAGATTAGGGCCTGATATTTTGAGAATGATCCCAATCAGTGCCTGCCTACATAAATAAACTGCCTTTCAAATCCTGGGTGTCATCTCAGTATTTCTGCTTCCCTTTGAGTCTGGTGTGTTATCTGGGAAGACTAACCCTGTTGACCTCTTTGATCACTGGTCATAGCCCTTGTGGATGGAACAAAGACTTCTCCAGATCCTACACGGGAGGGGGGGGGAAGTGTGCCCTCAAGATTCTTCATGTCCACTTAGAGGTCTGGAACAGGATTCTTGGCTCCCTGAGGAGCAGCTCACATCAGAGCCAATGGGAAGAGGCCTGCTTACCTGCCTGCCTGACTACCTTCCTGATTCTAGTGCCTCTTGAAGCACCCCAGTGAGTCTGTTAGTCCTGCTCAGCTCATGAAGAAAGGAAGTCTGTTTAACTCTTACCAATCAGGACAGCACTCAAGGGTTGGAATGTTTAACCTCTGAGAAACTGCTGAATGAAGGTGTGAGTGAGTGGAATAGAACACGTGAGCAATAGGCTGCTCTGCCTGTGCATCAAGACTGGCAAGCACCAGTTGTGGTGGCTGATTGAACCCTCACCTGCGGTTCCATGACAGTTCAATATATGGCACAACAGAGACCTCAGACATTTCTTAGCTAAGTCACACCTAAGTCCCCACAAGGGGCATGGCCAGATGGACATATGAATGATCGTCCTCTGATGGGCACACACCTTTGTTCTGTTGAGCCACTGCTCAAGGCTACAGAGCACACATGTAGGAAGTGGGAGATAGGAATTAATTAGCCCAAACCCACAGTCTTTGGCTTCAGGAAAAGTGCCTTTACAGGGTTGAAAATGAGGCCAAATTGCTCCGTGTCTCAGCAGGTGCATCCGCGCGCGTGCATGTGTGCACACGCACGCATGCGCACACACACACACACACACACACACACACACGAATAAGAATTCCATTCTTTGAGAGTTCTGTCTTGGTACCCTTATTGGCCACCACAATGCTGCCAATAGTTTTGTCCCTTCCCAATCCCAACACATCTAGTTCCAGCCAACTGAAGCAGTTCCCATTCAACCAGGTTTTGCCTGCACTCAGCCACAGACACCCCCACACTAAGACACACCTGTCCTGTTCAGATGGCATCCTCTATGTCCACCTCAGATGGCTGCCAAAAGCTCCTTCTGAGTTCAAAGGCATCAAGGAGGAGGGACAAAAATTCCCATAATCTACTGCTACCCAAAAATCTGACAAAAGAAAAGCATACAATGTTCATAAGTCCAGTTTAGTAGGCTACCGTACATGCCCTCTGGCTATAAGTTATGAGGGCTATGGACAAAAAAGTAAATGCCCACTCTATCTGTGAGACACAAGAAACCAGACTGTCCAGGCCCACCTCATCCTAGGCCTCTCCTTGCAGTGTCAGGTAGATGGGACAGACCACACTGAACTCTATCAAACTAGACCCTGAGAGTCCATGGTCATTGCAAAAGTCAGGGAAAACCTATGACTTTTCGTAGACAATGGAACAGACCTCTCTACTTTCAAAAGCCTCTGACATGAAAAAGTTAGCATCACTGGGGCAACTGGGACTCTAGCCTCTCACCTCTTCTGCCAAGCACAAACTTGCAGTCTGGAGAACATCTCACCAGACCTGAATTCCTACATCAGCCAGTCAACATGCTGCTTCTGGGAAGAGACCTCATCTTCAAGTTAGAAGCAACTGTTTCCTTTGCAACAGGACAGCCACTCTCTCTCTCTCTCATTTAACTGCACTTTCAACTTGGACAGCTCCTTGTGAGGAAGATGAGCCTGCATCAGCTTGAGATGGATAACTGCAATCCTGACATCTTGAGAACTCTGGGTGTCATTACACCTGAGTCTGGCCATCAGCCACACTGCCTTATTTGACATGTCCTGCTGTCAGATGTCACAAAAAGGACAGACAGGCATCCAGACACATATCAGCCTGATAGACTAATAATCACCTTGGGTCGGATCTCTCCAACAACACAGCCAACAGCTTGTATTCTGTGATTTCCAACCCCTATACCCTTTTGATACTGTTACTCAGTTGCCACAAGGGTTTGTGAACTCTACCACTATTTGGGGGATGCTCTAGCAACAGATTTACCCTATTTCTCTGTTCCTTCCAGCTCTACCATGGTCCTCCGGAAGAAAGAAAAGACAGGCCTCAAATGTCTGCAGAATATCTATAGACCGCCAAATTGCCTAAATACACCTCTCCTGCCTCTAAGTCCAGTTCAAGATCATCAAGCATCCAATGCCACCATGACTGTCCTCTGTATACATTGCCTCAGTCTTCGGGCACCCACAGCCCGATGGCACACCTACCTGGACCCAATGAAAGCCTTCTTTGACTTTTGACTACCATCTTTCATCCTAATGCAAAATATCCCCGGGCTTCTCATTAATGACACCCAAGCTGCCTGTAAGAAAGACACAAAAGTCCTACTATAATATCTGGCAGAACCTGGTTACAAGAAAGAAACTTCAAATATCCTGGAGCTACTGGTTTCTATACAATATGAGTTAGCATAAACAGTCATGGTTACCCAGACTGTCAGCCCAAGGAATGCCCACTGGCCTGCCTGGAACATACCTGGATTCAATTGCTAAGGGCTGCCTCCCTCTTGCCTTCACACTTTAAAAGCCATTGTCCTTCTGACTGAAAAACCTGACAAGCTCACCTTAGGCCAAGAACTAATTGTCCAAGTGCTACATGCCATACTGAACCTCCTGTATAACTATGGACCACCAAATGCTACTATGTCCATGAGCTGACCATTCCTAAAAGTTACCCCCCAACAGATGCTGAGTACACCTTGTTTGTGAATGGAAGTAGCTCTGTTAGGGATGGAGTCTGATAGGCTAGATATGCTGTGGTCATCCTGGATTCAGTAATTTTGTCAAAGCTTTCCTGCTATTACTTCCTCTGCTGCTTGGAAGACTTCTACCAACTATACCAGAACTGAGTTCCTACGCCCTCTCCATGGATCTGATTGGCTGAAATGTCAGCCCCAGCCAAATGAACTTTACCCAGCACTCCTGAAAGATCAATATTAATCAGAGACAAACTTGTCCCTGCCATTTGTTCTTAAAGGTTAAGCCACAGTGCTGGATCCTGTACCCCACAAAAAGCTTGGGCTTCAGAGTCCATGGCATCAGCCCTGATCTCACGTAATATAGTGGACTCTTCCCACTTAAAGTGAGACAGATTACACAACAATTGAACCTTGCAGGAGTTACAAATATCTATTCTTGTTCTTCTTCACCTATTCAGGCTGGTCCAATATATTGTCTACCTTCACTTAAAAAAAAAAAAAAAAAGAAAAGCTTAGAGGGTCCCGCTAACAACTATATCTGTAGATACTCCTGCACAAATATATAACAGAAGTGCATAACCAAATACCTCTACAAGTTTCAGAAATTCAGCTTAAGATATTCTGGAGAGTTTACTTGGGCCAGCCAGCTCACACTGAAGGGATAACACACTCAAAGCCCTGCTCTGGTCACTCTGGATGCTGGCCAGTCCACACACGGTGTAAACCTGAGGATATCGTGTACAGAATTGCTTAAAAACAACCCTGGGAGCTTGGCTAGGGCCTGTCTTAGGATCATTGACAACCCAGTGGTACTGTTTCTAGTTAGGACTTCTGTCACTTCACATGTAATATGCCCCAGAAAGATTTGCTGGTGAAACAAAAAGAGGGGGGAAATGCAGCAGAAAATGCAACCCCCAGCCAGTATACTTCAGTTTTGTTAGTGTCCTCAATCATAGCTTCCATTCCAGTTCCAGTTGCTTCTGTCTCTTAAAGTAGCTGGTTAGTAGGGCCAGCCAGATAGCTCAGAGGACTAAAGTACCTACTTAGGCAGAATGCAGAGGCCAGGGTTCAATCCCTGGTGTGCCATGCAGGCCCCACCCACAGGGCACACTAGGATGGCAATTGAGACTGGGCATAGTGGTGTGCACCTGTAATCCTAGCTCTTGTTAGACTGAAAATGGGAGGATCACTATAAGTCTGATCTGCAAAGTAAGACCTTATAGACCCTGTACTAAATACATAATTCTATGAGAAGAAAGAATTGCACTAATAGTGTTTGGACAAGATATTCTATTGGCTTCTTGTATTATGGACAACTACTAGGAAGATAACAATGTAGAAAGTATTAATTATTGAAAGAGTACTATATCAGCTTTTAAAAATAAGTATATGGCTACATTCTTTTAACTCATTGATTAGAGACATCTGCTCTAATGGTGTTTATAAGTAGAATATCATGTATGCATCTTGTATGACAAAAAACCATTACCAAAGCAATATGCCATGTATTAATTGTTGAATCTGTTCTGTTAATTTGATTTGAAACTGTCTCATTGCTATTTGTTCTTCAATAAAATAAAATTAAAAAAGACAAAGAAGTGGCTGGTTACTATGATGAACATTGTATAAAACAATACCCAGTTGACAAACCATTCTGCCTCTGTATTTCCTGCTTGTTTATCCAATATGATCAGGGCCTGATCAGTGCCCATCAACAGCAGTGTCTGTCTCCAAATCCTGGGTGCTGCTTCAGTGTTCCTGCTTATCGTTCACCATCAAAACCAGTTATGGCCTCAGCCTTCCAGTGAATTGAAGTTTATGGCTCCCTGCATTGCAATATTGTAATGTCTGAGCCCACTGTGTGTGTGTGTGTGTGTGTGTGTGTGTGTGTGTGTGTGTGTGTGAGTGTGAGTATGTTCCTTTCCCTGGAGTCTAAGACTTTTGAAGATAGAGAACCTGCCTCATTCACTACCTTCATAAACCAATACCTGAGATGTAGGAGATACCCAAGAAATATAGGTTGGATAACAAATATCTAATTCACCCTTCCACCTTCTTTCTGGTCACATTAATCTGCCCTGGGTTTGAAGACATTAGAGGTCAGTCCACACTGAAATAGAAAAGAAACACTTCAGTGAAGACAATCAGCTAGGTCTGCAGCTCACGCATAAGATTGGTCTAGCCTGATAGCTATAATCAGCTAGAACTCTTGGAGTAATTATGCTTAGGCATGATTACAGGTGCTCTTCGCTTATGCAGAAGGTCACTTTCAGGGCACCTTGTGTAAACTTAATTATTTCCCATCAAATCATAATTTTGAAGTGCTTGGGTTATTATTTACATGAGGAACTACTATAAAGAGTCCTGTTTTATTTTTTTTATTTTATTGAAGTACAAATATCAATCAGACAGTTTCAAGACACCTTAACAAGACAGATTCGATAAATTAATACATTGCAAACTGTTTTCATAATGTTTTGGTATTGTACAAGGTGCATACATGATATTATATTTACAGATATTATTTTAGCAGATGTCTCTTATCAGTAAATTAAGAGTGTAGCTGCTTACTT
>PVKA01021179.1:12341-39199 GCA_004027165.1 Ctenomys sociabilis | reverse complement strand
CAGCCGAGTGGGGACCCCGCCCACAGTGACAAGCACACTTGAGGCCCTTGTCATTTTTGTGATGCTCACAGGGCCAACAAGGAGGTGTGGTGCAGACACAATGCTCCATAAAGATGCATGACTAAGTCTACAACAATGCCAACAATGCCACCTGCCCATCATTCTAAGCAGCTGAGGACATTGGTCTATGTGTGACTCTGGGTTCAGATCTGTGTTTTCAGGCCATCCCCGAGGTCATTTTTATAAGGGAAAGATGAGACCTAGACTTGAACCCCTCTTCTGAACCAAGTTTAACAAGGGTGGCGCATGGCAGTAATCACAAAGATCTAATGAAGTGCTTTAAGCTTTTAAAAATATTTATAACTATTATGGTTTGTGTCTAGTTGTCCCCCTAAAGCATCATGTAGTCATAGGGTGGGGACTTCTAGAGTTTGTGATTAACTCATGATCCACTGGGATTATGTGTGATCCAAGGCTGGGATTATGGGTTTTAGTACTGCTGGGATTATGGGCGTGAGTACTTCCCCCAGCCTGGGGCAGAGAGCCTGAATGTAATATGAGACAGACTTTCTAGGGCTGGGGAGATGGCCCAGTGGAATAAGTGCTTCCCTGGCAAGTGCAAGGACCTGAGTTCAATCCCCTATTCCACCAAAAAAAAAAAAAAGAGAGAGAGACAGATTTTCTGTCACCATTGCTCTGTTGTTGCTGTTTGGCAGCCATGAACTGCTGCCCTCTGCCATGTGCTGCTCTGTCTTGGAGCCAGCTGAATATGAACTGAAATGTCCTGGATGTCAGGTATTTATCCCAGCAATGAGAGAAGAGTAACTAAGGCAATAGCAAAGATACTTGTTCACCAAAAATTGTACAACTAAGCAAACGTGATTAGATGGGTTTAATAACTTTTCTCTACATAATGAAATTATGTTCCCTAAATAGCATGTCTTCTGTTGTGGGTGGGTACACAAAGAACTGTGATGTTAAACAGTGTCCTGAATATATTGGATCTCAGAGAGTTTATTCCTTGATTTCAACTCTGTTGGAGACCTCATGAACCCCAGCCTTTTTTTTTTTTTGGCAGAATCGGGGATTGAACTCAGGCCCTTGTGCTTGTTCTACTGAGCTATCTCCCCAGCCATGAACCCCAGCCTTGCAAGGGCTGCACCTCGAATAGATTCTGAATAGAATCTAAATAAATCCTGTGTAAACACAAAAGGAGATCAGTGCTGTGTTCCACCAGAATATTGTCAGCTGGGGATACCCTTGAAGGGGTATCCACACACAGAAAGGCAATGAGATTGGGGGTTGGGAAGGAAGGCACCCTGCCCCTTCTCGATTACCACGAACACCAAATTCAGCACCAGTCTTCGGAAATAGGCACAAATCAGCCTGCTTATCTTCGTCCTTTGACAATGAACTTCAGTTTCCAGTTCTTCCCTAAAGCCAATGTCCCAATACCTGCCAGGCTCTCTGGAGCCAGGAGGTCGGGTCTCTCCCAGTTGCATCTCCCCTTCCTTCCGCACCTTACCTGCTTGCTGCCTCCTGGAGACTGCTCAGACTGCCTGCTCACCCAGAGCACCCTTTCCCTTCTGTACACTACGCTATCTAAAGCGCTTGCTTTTATTGACTTTTTTTTTTCTGGACATGGCAGCTGTTAAGATAGTGTTTCTACAGCACAGATCTGTCTTGGCTGCTCCGCGAACCCTTCTTGGCTTTGCTTACTGAAGGCTTCCGGAGCCCTCGCAGTGCTTCAATCCCCATCTTGGCCACAGCACCGTCAGGTGCTCTCACATGGCCCGGAGCTTCACCGGGGCTGGTTGTCAGCAGGGGTAATACGGAGGACGCAATGTGCCTGGAGTGGCTTCCCACCACACTTTACTCTTGCTACTCTTCCTGCTCGCTCTTTACCCTGCCTGTTCCTGGGCTGGACTGTCTCACCGCGACCTTCCAGCTAGCCTGAGTGGGTCCAGATCTCTGAGCCACAGTAATCCCGGCTCCACGCCCAGCATGCCCTGCGCTGCGGCTTCGCTGCCCAGTTGCCTAGCGACCGGGAGTATCCGGAAGGCAGAGGGGATGGGCGGGACTTCCGGGGCGCGGTTGCATCAGATTCTGGGAAACGTCTGTGGTGCGGGTCTGGGATTCCCAGAGATGGCAGGTTCCTCCGGGGAGCACGGTGAGTGTCGCGGTCGGATGTCTGGGACCCGGGCCAGGCAGAGGGACTTTAGGAGGCGCCGCGGGGACCCCGGGATCTGCCGTCTGGCACGCCCCAGAAACTAGGGCAGTGGATTCCCAGGAGGACCCTGAGCAAGCCACGGTCTGAGGAGCAGAGAAAGACCGGGGAGGGCAGTAGGTCCACAGATGGACAGTGGTCGGACCAGGTTCCTCGGGGGAGCCTGGATATAAGCAGACACTGGATACACAGCGCGATCACTTGTCAAGCCAGGTCTCTGAGGAACCACAGTCCCGTGGGCGGGTGAGGCCAGGATTCAAAAGGGCAGTACGTCCCGAAGGCAGATAAGGACCGGGCCAGGGCTCTGAAGCAGTAGGTCATTGGTCAGGTCCAGAATCTGTGAGGCAGCTTGGTCCTGAGGGCTGACAGTGGTGGCCTGGGCCCTGACGGGTGGCCTACAGAATTCCTTTAGGCTTGACTGCCAGCTTGACCCTATCCTTGCATGACCTTCCCCTTCCCAGCCTCAGTTTCCTCATTGGATTAGGGCCATGGTCTCTTTGCATACACGACCATGCAGTGGACCTGTGTGAAAAAAAACCTGTCTCCAGTTGGTGCCTGGGCCCAGTATCTCCCTTTCCTGCCCCAGCTGGACTTTGGGGACAAGGTAAAGAAAGGCTCAGGGTTGTTTTGTTTTTTTTGTCCATCCAGGTGGGCAGAAGGTCGCTAGAGGTTGGTACTTAAGAAAATAGGGCAGAGGAATCCAGGGCTACATGTACACACACATAAAAGGGCTTGGGGTTTTACCAAAGCTTTCATCCCTAGTTTGGCCATCAGTCACAATCAGGAAGTACCTTGTCAGAGCATTACTGCCTACTTTATTACCACCCAGGAGTTTCCTGAGGAGGCAGCTCTATGAGCTCCCCATGTCACCCAGGGGTAGACCAGGATCTCGGCATTCAGCTCTCTGAAGAACAGTGGGTCTTTCCTCACTGTCCCTTCCAGCAAGACTGTAGGTGCTCAAAAGAATAGAGACTGTGGTCTGTATTCCTAAAAGTTTTGCTTTTATGAAGGAAATGTGGTTAGTGTAGGTTTTATGCACTGTGCTGGCCAAATTTAGATGTGAGTTCTTTGTCCTGTCATAGTTTCTCATTGATGAGACACAGTACCTGGCACCCACACTTTAAAGGAGGAGAGGGTGATGCTGGCTCAGTCTGTAGAGGTTCCAGTCCAGAGTGGCAAGGCAGAGGAGAAAGAGCCCATGACATGGCTACAGGAAGCAGCGAGGGGTCAAGGGACAGAGATAGACCTTTGCTGGACATGCCCTGGCAAGGACCTCCATCCTCCATCAGGCTTCCCCTTCCAAATGATGTGTTTTGTTTTGCTTTGTTGTGTGAGATGGGTTCTCACTATATAGTTTAGGCTGGCCTCAAACTCATGATGATCCTCCTGCTTTGGCCTTCCAAGTGCTGTTACTATAGGCATGTACCACTATGAAGAGCCCAAATTACATTTAGCTATAAATGGATCAGTAGAGTCATCAGTGGATAAGGATCATGTTCCATTGACCCAGTCACTCCCCCAGCCCCACCTGTGTGTGAATAAGGCTTTTTGTGGAGGGTGGGGGAGGGCTGGGGATCTCCCTGTATTACAAATATAAATTGTAATACAGCTCCATATCCTGTACCAGTATAGGTTATTCTGTGGCGTCTTGTACTATCTGTTTCTGAGGCCTCAGTGGGTTCTAAGTAGGTGACTGATCACTTGGGTAACCCAGTGACATGGGACACCCTGAGGGCAGGGCTGCTCTTCCTGTACCTAGTGGCAGAGGTCCCCACTTTCTAGGCTTGCTGCATTCCACTGGACTGGTGGCCTGGATTCCAGCACTGCACCAGTCCAAGAGCAGGTGTTTTATCCTACTCCATGAAACATCTATGTGACCAGCAGCCTGACCCTGAGCCACCTGGCAGGGCCGGGTTCCCACCTCTGCCCCATCCTTACAGCAACACAGGGTAATGTTTCTTACCTCAGAGGTGCCATAGCATTAAATGAGCTAATAGATACAAGAACTTAGAGCAGGGCTTGGCGTGCATTAAGTGCATGTATGCATTGAAAACTAGAATTTGTTTTCATGATTTTAAATTTAAAGTGTGTTTATTTGTGAACACGATGGCACATGGAGGGATTTTGTCTGTTTCTTCATTTTTTAATATGAATTTTATGAGAAGTAGCAATGAGATAGTTTCAAAACAGGTTAGCAAGACGGTTATGATAATTAACACATTACATATTGTTGTCTTTGTAGTAGTTATTCATAGTACAAGATGCAGACGTATCTTGTCTAAACACTTAGTTCAAAACTTTCTTCTCATTGCACTAAGCGAAAGTAGCTGTATAGCTGTACATCTATACCATTTTGTGTGTGTATATATATATATATGTATATATATATATATATTCACTACAAAATGGTCCTTCATTTATATCCCCCTTTTTTGTTTACTTTTGTCAGAGATGGGTATTCCATTGCTATTCAAATATTGTAGGGGCATGAATTCAGCAAAGTACTCCAATACAGTCTAATGGTCTATAATAGTAGTGGGTTATCCGCATGACTGGCAGTGTCAATTTTGTTTTGTTTTGCGGAACCGGGGATTGAACTCAGGCCCTTGTGCTTGCTGGGGAAGCACAGAAGTTGTTGACTCCAACCTTTTACAGCTCTGTTTCTTTATTTTTTGGTAGCTTTAGAATTTTTGACCGTTGAAAGAATTGGCTCATCTGTAGAGATTTCAGTACAGATTGGGATGAAGCTCCCAGCGCCTCCTGGGCAGCAGATAGTTGTCCCAGTCTGAAACTGTAGGACTGCAACTTGGACCAGGTACTGTTTCCTTCTGTTCCTGCTCTGCTGCCTGGTCCCTTGAGTGGCCCTCTGACAGACAAGCCCAGGCCGTCCTCTGAGGAAACAGGAAATCAAAATCACACAACCATTGTATCACTACTGGAGACCTTGATATTGTGGGCTTCTAGTTTCTGAATTCCCTTGCTACCCAGGTTGGATTCATTGAGAGTGACCATGTCCCCAGGTTCTTTTTAGATTCTTTTTCTGTCCCATCTTCCCTAAGATGACTCATGTACTTCTCTCACAGTCTTGTGGATCACAGTCTCCCCTCTGTAGTCTTGGTGTAAGCTGATCCTCAGCAGGGCTGGACAGAACGGGTGGACAGAGCTCATCCTGGGGTCTTTTGCTACAGACTTAGGACATCACTTTGGTGACTGGTCTTAGGTCAGGGTTAATTTGTACAGTCTGACTCAATGAGCCCTTATATCCTAATACAGCCAGGATTTCTCAGCATGACTCTGTACTGTGCACTGCTCTTAAGTGTCTTAGCTCAGTTCTCCCTTGTTACCTTGGAGTGGCTCTTACAGTAGATATTCCTGTGTCTTCCTGTGCGTGTGAGAACTGTGAGGTCTGGAGAGGCCAAACAGTAATTCCAGCATCCTATAGAAGCAGTGCCAGGCTTCTACCTGGGGAGATTGATGGCAGCTGAGATTTTAACCACCTTTCTGGAGTCTGTTCTCATAAAGAGCAGGGCTCCAGGTCTTGAGTGTGCTAGGGCAGCTACGTGAACAGAGATTATCTGCTTTTTGCCAAAGCAGAGGGAAATTGCCTGTTTATAGGATAAAATTGCTCATCTGTAACCTAAGACATTTGTGATTCAGCAGAATGAAATGATCTATTTATAGGGTACACATGTTGGCTCATCTCTACCCAGACAGGAAGTTCTTAGAGGCAGTGTCCTCAGGGTGGAGGGGACTTCTCCAGGGTCTGTGTGGCTCTTTGGATGGTAGTGGTATCTGATTACACCCACTTGTCTCGGTGTGGGAGGACATTGGGTACACCCTGTAACCAGCAACTCCCCCAGGAAGGAGGAAAGTAGTAACACCTTTCTTAGGGAAGAGACAATGCCTGGGTGCTACCCTGTGACCAGGGCTCAGGAGAGAGTGGTGTCGCCTCAGGGGAGATGGGGGCAAGGGCCAGCTGGTTGTCTTCGTCAGGATTCATGTCAGGGAGCATTTTCCATATTCCCCTGCCGGAGAGTTCTTGTCTGGTTGAGAAGCTCCCCGGAAAGTGCATAGGAACTGCCTGGAAGCCTCCATCTCCTTGCATTTGTGTGGTACAGTAAATGCTTTGTAATGACTGGTCCCCCTGTGAAATAGTCTGGCCTCCAGGGTCCTGCTCTTTGATGTGTTTATGGGCCAAACAGCAGGTTCATTTGGTGGGGCTTCCCCCCCCCCCCCCCCCAGGAAAGCAGAACAAGAGTTTGGGCTTGTCTTGTGCAGCTCTGGTGAGGGCCTAGAGAAACTAGGCCTTCTCCCACAGGTGCTTCTCTCAGGACGGTCAGCCATGGCCTGGCTCCAACCCTGGATCCTGTGAAGTCGAGTTGATTTTGTTTCTTCCAGACACCCTAAATGCCTACAAACTCACACAAGCACCTCCCTCACCCTGGCCATACTGTCCACTCTGAGGGCTCCTCTCCTGAGCTAGGCTGTGCTGTGTCACGGTGGTGGATCAGGAGGCCCCTTGAGAGCACTTAGGAATCCGTGTATGATCTCTGAGTAAGCTCCTCCAGGGAGCCGTCTGCGAGGAACACGGCGATGATAATCATCGTCCTCATCCAGGAGCTATTACAATAATGATGATAGCAAACTGCATGCCAGGCGGTTTTGAAGTATTTTTATAAGTGTAATTTCACTTAGCGTTCCACTGCTTTACGAGGCGAGTGTTATGAGCGTGGTTTCCATCTGAGGAGGCAGGTGCGTAGCCTGGAGAGGGCTGGGACTGTCCCTGCAGGGGCTGTTCCAGAGCGTCCTGTAGCCTGACCTTCCCAGAGCTACTTGCGTAGCACCCTAAAGCCACAATACCATTATTATGCTGTGGATATTTTTGCTCATTAAAAAAAAAAAAATCACATACAGTACTTGGTTGTAGAAAATATAAGCAATGGAGATAGAGAGGGAGATAAAATTACTGACAACCCTGATGATTGGATTTTGCCTCTGTTAAAGGTGAGTCCTTTGTAGTCCTCATGAGAACATGCTCAGTGTGAAAAGCCCAATCGTGTGCCTGCTGTGGGGTATGCAGGACCCTGAAGCTGAGCCTGTGGGTGACTCCCCAGAGTGATCTGTCACCTTGCTCTTCTCCCTCACTGCCCTAGTTCTTGGTGTTGGTCTGAGTAGTCTCACTAGTAGCTGAAGCATCAGTCAGGGAGGGGGACAATTTTAGGACACTGGCCACCCCTTTGAGGGGACCTGGCTCATATGAGTCTATCCGTGGTTCAGACAGACTCAGACAGGCTCCCCCTTGTATGTCTAGTGGACACAGTCTCCCTCCTAAGTGGTATGTTGCTGGTACCATGTGAAAGGCTGCTGGACCACTGGCAGAGAATATGAGGGTGAAACAGAAGCTCTCTGGAAGGGAGTTGCTCTGCACAGGACATTTCACATTCATTTAGGGTCAGGTGTAAGTGGACTGAGTTTAGCGGTACTCAGGGAAGAGGCCACTCTTGGCTGGAAAGGAGGACACTATTAATGTCCACCGCTGTGCCAGGAGGTGAGGTCACAAGAGTAATGTTGGCAGCTGTCTTTGCAGAATTGCCTGATGTCCTGCGCAGGTCAGGGTACTGACTGGGCCTTGGAGAAAGGAGGGCTGCTCTCCAAACCTGTGCTGGTTCTTGAAAGCTGCTTCTTGGGGAGCTAGGAACTGGTGGATCCTCAAGGCATGGGTCCTGGGGGTCCCGCAGTGGTCCTGCTCAGGAGCAGCAGGTTCTCTAGAATGTCCCAGGCTTGTTTCTGTGTACTGGACACACAACCATGGTAAAGCACACCAAATGGCAGCGGTGGGCAGGCAGTAAAGGAAAGTAAGTGCTGCAGGAAAGATCCAGTGGATTAGGCCTGGGGGTGGGGATTGCAGCATTGCTGGCCTGAGCACAGCTCTGAAGGAAATAGGGTGCCCCATCAGTATCTGAGAGATACTGAAAAAGAAGCAGCAGGTGAGGTCTGTGTGTCGCACCTGAATGGAGTGAGACCAGGGCTGGGGTCATTGTAAGGAGCAACCCTGGTCCCCTTCTGCTAGTGTGAATGGACAGAGGAGTTGGGTCTGCACCCCGCTACCTATGTGTAGCTGTTTGCAGGGGCCTTGGAGATACTTCTGATGGGGAGGGTGTAGTTCACAGTTCCCACTCCCAGGCTGGTCCCACTCTGGTCTGGCGTGGCTGGAACATCCCTTCTGGCAGCCCAGAGCATTCTCATGTGGGCTGGGTCCACCCTGGGATATGGCCTAGGCCTCTGGAAGTTATGCTAGGCCTGGCTGTCTCCAAGCAGGTATGTGCACTGGCTGGAAGTGTGGCAAGTTCTGCCATTCTCACCTGCAGTTATGTCATTACCACCCTGTTGTAGCTCAGTGTCTTTCTGGGGAGTATGATATCTGGAAAGGGGTTCAGGGCTTTTTGTTCTGTTGTGTTCTGAGTTTCTAAAATTGAGGTGAAGTTCACAAGTATCAAGTTACCCCCCTTTTTTTTTGGTTTTATTTTTTTGGTGCAGAGTCTCACTATGTAGCTCAGACTCATGGTGATCCTCCTGTCTCAGCCTCCCCAGCACTGGGATTACAGGAGTGCACCAACACACCTAGTTCTGGTGGCTGGCTCCAGGCAGGGCTGGTATTGCATGTGGTACTAGGGATTGAACCCAGGCACTTGCCAGGAAGGCACTTAGATGGTTGAGCTAGCTCTCCAGATCAAGGTTACAATCTGGTAGCATTTAGTGCAGTTACAATGTTGTGCAAGCAACTTCTATTGAGGTGAGGTGCTGAGGTGTTTTCCATCACACCAAGAGAAAATACACTCCCATCAAGCATCACTCCTACCCCCTGGCGACCAGTCCTTGTTCTGTCCACCTACTGTGCATGTGTATATCCAGGAAGGGTTTGGTGTTGCCTGCATTTCTTGGTGCATACCTAGTGTCTTTGAATAGCCTTCTGTCTGCCTAGTTGTGTGCCCTCTGCTGTCCTCTGTCCTCTGCCTTTCATGCCTTCTGCCTGCCTGCCTGATGCCCATTCCCCCATCTCCCAATATCATCTGCCCTCTGCCTGCCTGCCTACCTGCCTGACAGCCTATGCCCTCTGTCTTTTCAGCTGCTGACTACAGGTCCATTCTGAGCATTAGTGACGAGGCAGCCAGGGTGCAGGCCCTGGATCAGCACCTCAGCACGCGTAGCTATGTCCAGGGGTACTCACTGTCCCAGGCAGACGTGGACGTGTTCAGGCAGCTCTCGACCCCTCCCGCTGACGCGAGGCTCTTCCACGTGGCCCGGTGGTTCAGGCACATAGAAGCGCTCCTGGGTGGCCCCTGTGACAAAGGCGAGCCCTGCAGGCCCCATGCAAGTGAGTAACAGTGGTTTCCCGCTATAAGAACATCTGCTTCAAGGTCCCTGGATATGTGGTGCCACAGGGCAGCAGATGCCAAGTGAGTGCCCGCCCCAGTGTCTCAGGCAAGCTGCCCAGTGCGGCAGGTACCACACTTGCTGGACCAAGGGCAGGATAGAACTGTGCCCTTTATAGTTGGTTCTTTGAGAACAAAATACTCTTGTTGGCACTGCAGAGCTGCCCATGGTGGGGTCACGTGGGGGCAGTGTGGCCGGCCAACTTAGAGGCTCCAGGGAGATCCTCGCCTGGCTCTGACTTGACTCGGTTCCTCTCTTTTTTCTTTCTGTAAGCTTGTAGAGTTTTTCTCCAAATATAGTCATCAAATTCTAAAGCCATAGTAATTGGCACTGATAGTTTTATTTTTTTCACTGAGAGATATTTAAAAAGTTGTAAATACAAGGAGCAATGAAAGGATATAGCGTGTTCATGGATAGATTGGAAGATGCAAACATATTCACAGCAGCACTACTCTAAAGAGCCTAAAAATTGGACATTATCCAAATGTCCTTTACCTGTTGAGTGCACTGATATAATGCCAACATTCGTGAGACTGCATGACTGCTGCATGCACCAACATGAATGAATTCCATCAGTACAATACGGGGAAAAGGAAGCTAAACAGAAAAGAATACCATTATACGTGACTCACTGTTTAATTCACAAAACACTTAACAGACAAAAAAGGCCAGTAGCCTTTTTTGGGATCAGCACAGTGGGTTTCCCTGCAGGAGGTGAGGTACAGTGTCTGGAGGAAGGTACAGTGTACAGGGGCTGGAGGAAGGTTCCTGGGTGCTAGTCACTTTCTATTTCCTGATCTGGATGGGGTTTCACAACTGTGTTGCTTGATAAGAACTGCATTTATGGTCTCTTGTGTACTTCTCTGAAGGTGTGTTGTAACTTTGCAAAACTGAGTGAAAGAAATAGTTTAGGAACTAGAAAACTGGTATACAGTCTTTTAAAGCTTGGTGGCCTAGATAGCCTCTGCTTCCTCTGTGGCTTCTGAGCACCTTGCATTTATTTACTCATTTAATTGTCTCTGATTAGTACTGTATGAGAGCTGGTCCCAGCAGCCCACACCTGCAATCCTTGCTCTCAGGAGGCTGAGGCAAGAGGATTGATGTGAATTTAAGGCCAGCCCAAGTGTTATTCCTTGTTTTCCAGATAAGGAAACTGAGGCTCAGACGTTTTAGCTAACTCAGCCAAGGTCGCAAAGCAATGCCACCTATCTCTTGCTCTCAGGCCTTACATTTTCCATCAACACTGAGTTAGTTTATTGGCTGCCACTTCTTGTTCCTCTTCCTTCCTAGTCCTGGAAAAGCATTTGTTTTGTGGCATAATCCATCCCACAATTCATGTGGCATCTTTACAGTGTTTGATGACACAAAAGACAATAGTGACTGCTGTTGTGTTGCAGCATTTGCCAAGAATGGACAAAAATTTTACGAGCTTGCAACACTGCCAGGAAAACAGCTGAACAAAGAGCCTTCTGTGTTTGTCAGGAGACTCAGCTCTGCAAACAACTGAGACCTGCAATCTGCGTTTCTACTGCCAAGAAATGTGCACGATGATTTTCTGCATCTTAAAACCCTGAATCTATTAGTGCTTTTTAACTGGCAAAGAGTAATAAGCACCTCTTCACATTACCTTTTTTCCCCCTAGGAACTATTAAAGTTTCTTAGCTAACTATGCTCAAAATTTGGAATAATCAGTGAATTCTCAGCTATATAAACATAAAGAGAAAAGTATTTAGGAAGTACATCAAATTATTAGCAAGCAGGGCCGGTGGTATAACTCAGCAGACGAAGCGCTTGCTTAGGTAAGTGCAGGGCTCTGGGTTCAGTCCCTGGTTCTGCACGTTGCACCAGCCCCCACCTTTGGGAGGGCTGAGCTGCGATGGCATCCAGACTGACGTGGGGGCCCACGCCTGTAATCTCAGCACTAGAGAGGCAGAAATCAGGAGCATCACTGTGAGTCCAGTGAGTAAATTATTGGCAAGCACTGTCTTTGAGTTGTAGTTTTTTTGACCTGGTCTGGACTTTTCAATAATGAAAGTATGTTACTGTTGTGGGTTTATAATCAAGTAGGAATCCAAGCAGCCCAATTAAGATTTGAAGATTTTTATTATCTGAGTTCAGCGACTGTCAGCATAGACCCCTGTTTCAGTCTAAGGGAGCGGTGCTGACCAGAGGACAGGAGAGCGTATAAAGGAAATATGCAGTGCATCTTGCTTGTTGACAGTTACATTAGCCTGTCAAACAGGTTATTTTTTCTTGCTGTACATCTGGCTACTTTTTTCCTGTTACTGCTTAGGGTCAGCTTTCTCAGGGTGTATTTCCTCCGTATGGTTATTTGTTTTACATGTAGGCCTGTTTTTGAAACTCTGGGATCAGCTAAAGTTTATCATGGCAATACTTATGCTAAGAGTCTGGGCTTAGGCCAGCACATTCCCCACTGCTTTTAGTACATAAATCAAATCATTGATTCTTCAGTTGAAAGGTTTTCAAACCTAGTCCGCAGGATCGTTAATTTTACAGGTTGAATCCTGCTTATATTTATCAAACAATTAAGTATGCAAGGTCCTGTAGTAATTATTAGCCACGGGGAAGCAGAGAACAAGTCTTGGAACCAATTTTGTTGACAGCAACTTTTTTTTTTTTTTTTGTCGGAACTGAGGATTGAATTCAGGCCCTTGTGCTTGCCAGGGAAGCGTTTATTCCACTGAGCCATCTCCCAGGCCCCAACAGCAACCTTTTGTTTTCTCTCATCCAGATGTTTTTAATTGACTAAGGCTATCTCTAGACTCCAGCCCAACAATGAGGGCTGAAGTGCCCAAGACTGCGATCCTGCTAGCCCTATTCCTAGCAGGATGGGAACTAATATAGCAGGAGCTCTCTTACCTCTGTTTAGACTAGGGAAGTGACGATGTTCACATCCACTTTCCCCTGAATACCAGTGCACTTGTGGCAGAGCATGGGTTAATACACATAGCTCGTGAGAAGATCCAGTAAACACATTTAGGCGCACACAGAGGGTAAGGCCATTTGTACAGGCAAACGAAGTTCCCGATGGGGATACAAAGTGTTGGTTCAAGGGATATGACATATTATGAACATATACAGTCAAATTACAAGTTTTAGCATACATGGAAGAACTCAAAGGGAAACCTTGGGAGAGGATACATACCCCAGACCCTTGGAGGGCCCCCAGTGTTATCTTCACGTATGGTGGTGACTGCTGCCAGTTTAATATAGTAAGGGGGCTCTGGGTTTAATCAAAGCCAGCAATATTTAGTCATGTTTGCAGAGGAGGCATTAAGTAGTCTATACAAAAAGCAGAAGCGGGGGAGCCAGAAGCACCAGGAGCTCATGGCTTGCATTTTCTGAGTTTTGACCTTTAGGGGGTCAGAAATCTTTTTAATAGTTCGCTTATGTAAGGTCTCAGGTTTTTCAGATTTGACATGAGTGATGGATCTAGTGGTTCTTTCTGGCAACCGTGATGGCTGTTGTACTTAGGGTGACAGTGTGGGGTTCTTCCCAGTGAGCACTGAGGGGCAGGTTGTCTCTTTTTGATGTAGACTTGATCACCAGGCTGCCAGTGGATTGTCAGGTCTCTTGGGAACAGCCTGGTGACCTTGCAACAGGCAGTGGGTGGACTGCAGGAGGGGCTGGAGAGGGAGTGTGTAGCCCGCCGAGTAGACTGCAGAGTCTGGAGTTTCTGATTAAAACTGATGTCAGGGTTTCCTCCCCTGACTTGAGGATTTAAAGGGAGTGATCCCTTGTGTCTTAATCTTTTGCAGTTTATCCAATACCAGCACCAAGGGTGGCAATCTTCCAAGTAGGATTTTAAAAGGAGTGAGCCCATCCCATATGGGGTGCAGCATGACGGCAGCAGGGCCATCAGAAGCATAGGCACCCAGTCCACGCCTGTCCCCTGGCATAGTTTGGACAGGGTGCTCCACAGGGTATGGTTTTGCCCCTATACTTGGCCCAAGCTTTTGGGGTCAGTAGGCAGTATCAAGCTTCCATTTTAGGCCCAAAATATTGGAAAGGCTTTGAGCTACTGTACCCATGAAAGCAAGCCCATTATCTGAGCCTACTGTAATGGGGAGCCCATATCGGGGGGTGATTAGTTCCATCAGTGCGTTGATTACTTCTCTGGAGGTCTCAGTGCTAGTGGGCAGGGCCTCTACCCATCCTGAGGAAGTGCAAGTAAGCCCCAACAAGTACTTTTGTGTCCAACTGTGAACTTGACCTCAGTACAGTCCACTCTGACAGCCTAGTTTACACTGTGTGCGAGAAACTAGATTACTGATAGCACAAGTCACACACTGGCTCGCCCCTGAGGTGCGCAAGGTTCAAAGCCTGGAGATACAGACATAGCGGCCAAGCAGCTTGGTCGCAGCTGTCTTTCCCAGATGGGTCTTGTCATGCAGTTTTTGAATCACGAAATTTCCCGTGTTTTTAGGCAAAAATACTCTTCTCCCTGACAAGACTTGCCACTTGTTCTTCATGTCTCTTCTGACTTGGCCCACAATTACTCAGTCTCAGAATATTTGGGTGGCTGAAGGCGTGGTGCCACCAAGACATGCACCTCTGGCAGTGAGTCCCCCACAGCAGCTTGCTTTGCTACCAGGTTTTCAGTCCTATTGCCTTGACCTTTTTGATGTCCAGGACAGTGTATCATTGCCATTTCAGTGGGCCGCCATACTTCCTGTAACAAGTTTAAAATCTCCTGGGAGGGGCTGGGGAGATGGCTCAGTAGAATAAGCGCTTCCCTGGCAAGCACAAGGGTCTAAGTTCAATCCCCAGTTCCGCAAAAATAAATAAATAAATAAATACATAAATAAAATCTCCTGGGAGTTTTTGATGTCTTTTTCTCCTGTGGTTAGGAGGCCTTTTTATTTTGGGCTGAAGTCTCCGGGCCTTCCTTTCCACAGTCACAGCCATTGCTCCCACCCTCCGTACCCCATCTGTTATTATACTCTTGCCATCTGCAAAAAGGATGAGGTCGGGATCTTGGAGTGGTGTGTCCTGCAGGTCCAGGTCTTGTAGAATAAATAGCCTCATGGGCGCCACACAGTCTTGCTCTGGGGGTTCTAACAACACTGGAAGGAGGGATGCAGGATTAATGGCATGAATGGTCTTAAGAGTTAAATATGAGTCTTTAAGGAGGGGCTGCCTGGTACTGGACCAGCCCAGAACCAGAGAGTCATCTTTTACCAAGGCCCCATAGCAGTGTCTCTACTGCATCAGGCATAAACACACTCGACTTCTGTCCCAGGGTTAATTTGTCAGCCTTCTTTACTGATACAACAGCGGCTGCAGTGGCCTACAAGCACGATGGCCACCCAGCAGCCACATAGCCCAGTCTTTGGGCAGATAGGCCATGAGGTACTTCCATGGCCCTAAGGTGTGAGTTAAGACTCTCCTTGTAACTCCCCCCCCCCTTTTTCAATTCCTTTACAAACTTTCTTGAAACTTCCTCTGATTGCATCATAAACACTTTCTTTTTTCCTCTCTAGCAGCTTTGGACATTTTTACTTGAAATATCCCTTTCCTTATAGTAACCTTCCTATAGGCTGCTAGCACCACTTTTTTTTTTTTTTTTCCTGTCTATATTTCCATTCTGTACTTTTGCAGTTTGCAGCAGATAACCAGAAGCATAAGCTGAGGGAGGGGACTTGGAATCCCCTTGGCACTGATAAACTTAGAGATCAGAAATAAGTTTCAGGCACCCTGAGCTAGTCAAAAAGTAAAAAAAATAAAAATAAAAATTAGATTAAAAAAAAGAAAAGAAATAAATTTCGTCTCTGTGCTAAATTTATGACAAGGTCAGCAACATGGCTCTCGAGGAAGCTGCCTGATGAGTCGGAGTGATCTGGACGGGGACTGCTAGAGAGTTCCACACTCGGGTTCCTGGTGGTTTATCATTCTTGAGACTCCAAGGGCGCGTCCCCTAAATGCCTTGGCCTCTGTGGCTTGGAGTGTACTCCCTCCTTCATGTGTTGCAGGCTCAGTTCCGTCTTCTGGAAGTCCTGTCTGATGACCTGGAGGCTTTCCAGACATGAACTGAGAACTTTGGAACATGCCCTATGGCCCCTGCTATGGTCAGGCTTCTGCTAGGTTCCCCCATTTCCACCTGGGCAGAGGGAGTACCAAGTTTCCTAGAGTAAATATATCTTGGTTTTCTAGAAAATTTGGTGGCAGGCAGCCTCCTCCAGCACAGGCTGGAAGGCCTGGCTATGTCGCTAGCTAGCCTGTGTGGTGATCCTGGTGAAGGCTGTGGTGTCAGGTGCCTGCTCCGAAAGGTCGAGTTGCCCCAACTCTCAGGCACAGCAGGGTGATTGAGATCAAGGCACGGCTGAGAAGAGAGCCTCAGCCCTGGCCTTGTAGTTACCTGGATGACTGCCTTTGTGCCTTAGAAAAGCAGGGCAGACACTGCCACCTACCTGGGAGATGAAGGGAACGTTGCTCCTCATAGACCTTTTGACCTGGGGAAAGAGGACACTCACAGCAGAGCCCAGCAAGGATGTTGCCCGATGGGTGTGGGCTAATGGAAGGGTAGACTGTGGACAGCACCAGTGAGATCATGGTGCCTCCTCTGAGTCCAAAGTCCCCCGATCACTGAAGCCCACATGTGTCCAGGAACGACCTGAGTTAGGCCAGTTGGCCTTTGAGCAGAGCCCTCAGTTAAGATGAGGGTTGGGGTTAGAGGCTGGGCCTGCCACCTACTGTGCAGTAGCCTTAGGCAGGGCCCAGACCCTCAAAGAATCAAGTGTCCTCACCTACACCTTTGGGTTGGCTGTAGCTGTATATCTGCTGTAGGAATCACAGCAGCTGCCTTGTGCTGAAATCTTTCCAGCCCTTCCAACCTCTGTGCTGAGCACCAGTGGGAGGTGGAAGGCCATTCCCCACCTGCTCTTCTGTGCACTGGTGTCTTCAGTGCCCTCTGGTTCTCTGTGTACCTTCATTGACTGCTCCTTCACCAAGGAAGGACATGGGTGTGTCAGCCCCAAGACCACCTCCTACGATGCTTGATCCAGCTGTGTCATTCTTCTAAGTCAAGGTCATCAACAGCTGAAGGATCCTCCAAGACCAGGAGTCAGGATGGTCCTGTGTTTCCTCTTAGCCTGCTTCCGGTGAAGCCAGCCCCCTTCCTGCCTGGCTCTGTCTCTGCTTCTTCTACCCATTTTCCATTCATCAGCCCTCTCTCTGCAGCTGCAGCAGAAGGACCACTCATTCCCAAGGCCTTGAGCCTCTTGGGTGGCCCCCATCCAGGGCTGGAATTCTGTAGAGGAAGGCTTCAGGCACCCCCTTCACCAAGGAAGGATATGGGTGTATCAGCCCCAAGGCCACCTCCTAGGATGCTATAAGCTCACTGTTGCTCCCAAGCATCATGATTGAGTACTTTCCAGTAGGAACTCCCCGCTCTTTGTGAGGTTCCCCAGGAGCTCTTGATGTTTCTGATGACTGCTCAGTCCTTAACATTTCAGTCTTCCCTCCTGTTTGGAAGGCCAAATCTGGCCTGCCATGTCGGGTTGTTCTGTTGTTGTTGCTGTTTGGTCGGAGACAGTTTCTCATAGTGTCTGTGTGTCCAAGTCTAAGCAGTGTCTAGCTGGGGGTAGGATGGGATACCTGTTGGGGAGTGACACTGTCTCAGGAAAACCCAAAGCCTGATGCTGGTGAGGCATTGATGGCATCCTCAGGTCATGGAGCATCGGGCAAGGGTGGAAGACCCTTACTGAACATGAATTCAGATGGCTTGGGGGAGGGCATAGTTGAATGAAACCCAGGCCATTGTGTAACCTCTGCTAGTATTTACTTCCCTTTTGTAAATCTGAATTCCTCAAAGCTGGCTATCAGATGTGAGGCTGGCAGCCTGTAGGCAAATTGGCAGACAGCTTGGCTGCCTGATCCTCGGGATTACCTGGGTGTGCTGCTGGCACATGGCCGTGCAAGTCTGCACCTCAGGCTGGCAGTGCTCAGCAGCATCCCTGATCCTTCACGAGGACCGCTGCATCTTTTGTTACAGGGTCTCAACAAAGGAGAACGACAGAACCTCAAAATGACAGTTGAAAACTACCAAACGGTAGAATGTTATTTCCCTGTAAGCATATTTGATGCTTTAAGGGAACTTTGGGAGTACACTTGATCTTACCGAATGCTTGATGTCTGATTAAGGATTTGCAGTTTTCCACAATCACTGTTGATAGCCACCTGTGCCCATGGTGGAACTTACCTGCAGGAAGTAGTTCCGTTTAGCTGTCTGTCCACCCTCCCCCACCCAACCCCCCCACTCCACATTCCGGTTTCCCCAGTCACAGAGTGCTGCTTTCCGGCTCACACTTATCCGGCTAGTTTTCGGTGTCCTCCTACCTGGCTGATGTGGCCTGGGCAAGAAATGGCCTATGCCCAGAATAGACTTCTCTGTAGCTCTCAAGGTAGGCATTAGCAGGCAGTTGCTGGCCCCACTAAACAGACTCAAGTAGGGTCTGGACATGTTCTGAGTCATGGACAGACACCCCCTCACCCACTCCCTCTCCAGCAAGCTGTCTGGAGAGTAGGGAAGACAGGCAGGAAAATGTGAACCCTGAGTCTTGTCCCTAGTGGGAGTCTGTGTGGCTCAGCCGACGTACCTGTGTGCAGTTGCAGGTGCATCAAAATCTGCCCTGGGAGGCTTAGGGATCTGGCACTTAGGTGTATAAGATACCGGGAACTTAGGGCCCAGCTCTGGGGAGGCAGAGGAGAAAAAAACGCATTCCCCTGAGGAGGCGGGTGGGTGACCTCAGCAGAGTAGGGTACAGGAACCTGCTTGGGACTGTTCGAAAGCCTCCAGTTGTGTTCTGCGGTTGGTTTTCTTGGACTGAGACTGTGGGCTGTGAAAAGTGACCTTCTGGTCTCCCCCAGCCTAGGGACAGTCATACCTCCTCGGGTTCTCAGCCACACAGACTGCAAGATCAGCTTTACACTGGCTGGAGGCAGGTCTGTCTTAGTAGCAAGGGCCTGTGGACATAGAGCCTATGCCAAAAAGAGACTGTGCATGTGGCCCAAGATCAGGGACTCCCTGGGAGAAACAGACTGGACTTTGAGACCTGCCTGAGCCAGTGAGGACCAGCTTGAGGGCAGTGACACTGGGTTGTGTCTGAAGATTAAAATTTGCTTGGCTTCAGGGCCACCACTGGTAGCCAGTCGTTGGCACCTGGGAAGACAAAAATAGGAGCCTGAAGTTCTTATCCTGACCTATAGTGACCACTAGGCACAGCTCTTTGTACCCTGACCCATTGCTTCAATTGCAGCTGGAGGCCTAGAGGTGTCCTATGTCCCACAAACTACCCACAGCTCACCCTGCCTAGAAGAGGGCACGATAGGGGCAGCCAGGGTTGTGGTATCAGAGCCCTGGTCACAGTGCAGCAGCTGTGGGGTCAGGGAGCACTGCACTTGGCCTGACCCATAAGCCACTGGCCACACCGCATGGCAGTGGGAGCTGCCCATCTGAGGGGCAATGGGCCATGTTTGCTTGCTGTGTGGGCATTCCTCAGTCATGCTGGAGGTTCAGGTTCTCATGGTGTACGCCACCACACAGGGTGGGAGCAAAGCCAAACTCGTGTTGCTTAACATTGAACTAAAAAGCTCAGTTCCTTTATGGAAACTGCATCGTGTAATATAGTCATGACTGTGTTTGTGGATGCTGCATATGACCCGTCTGCTCTGCCTCCAGGTAAAGGCCGGCGAGTTCAGCCTCAGTGGTCCCCTCCAGCCGGAACTGAGCCATGCAAGCTCCGCCTGTACAACAGCCTCACAAGGAACAAGGTAAGGAGGGTCAGGCAGCATGTGCGTTTGCATGCACCCAGGAGTTGAGGCATCTTACCCCCTCAAAGAGCAAGGTTGTTTCCTCACTGTGGGCTCTAGAATTGCCTCAATCTAGGTTCAGGATCCTTCTATTACTTCCTATGTTGTGGCCTCTAACCCAGGCAGAGCTGTGCTCTGAAACTCTTCTGACACTTCATGATGCTTTCTGGAAGCCTGCCTGCCAGCACTTGGCATGACCTGCCTTGCTGGGCGGGCTGGCTGTACCCCTGGCTGAGTTAGGTCACTCTGGGCCAGGTGCTGTCATGCTCTCAGGACATGGGTATATCAGGCACTGCTGCAAGCAGATTGGACATAGGCAAACCTTCCAGGTGTTCTTGGAGTCCAGTAGAAAACACTGAACTGGCTTTCTCTACTCAGCCTCTCCAGCTCAGGCTGTGGTTGGCAGCTCCTAAGGTCTCAGGGTTCTCGCCCTAATAGGTTGGATTATTTTTGTTCAGCAAAATGTGTAACAAGCCAAGGGGACAGGCATGGGTCAGCTCACTGTCTGTGTATGGAACACATTATTCATGACTGCCCTAAGAGGCCTAAGAGTGTTGGACTATGTGGTGTCCAAGTTCAACTCCCCTACAAGAGATGGCCCCTAGACACTGGTCTTCAACCTCTGTGTCTTTCATGGAAAAGAAAGTAGCAGCGTTTGCCCCTAAGGAGCATGAATGCTTGACAGCAGGCAGTAGCTGATAGCTATGGTTACTAAATCAACAGTGTTTCCACAAGACAAGAAGTGTTATTCCCTTTGCCAAAACTTTTCAAAGAGGAGCAGGATCCCAGGGATGAAGGGCCTGGAATTGCCAGTGCTCAAGTTAGTAGACAGTACCGAAGATGCTCTCCCTGGGCCCCTGCCACACCACCACACTGATGTTTTCAATGAAAACTGGGATTGAACTCAGAACCTTGGGCTTGCCAAGAAGGCGCTTATTTTACTGAGCTGCTTCCCTGGCCCATGAAACGGTTCTTGTTGAACCCATTTGTGCAAAACAGAACAAACCAGTGTGATGTTTGTTACTGCTTTTGGTGCTCCTGTACAGTGTTTCTGGAATTTCTTGTGATCGTCCTTCCTTGGTTTCTAACAAGGACGTGTTCATCCCTCAAGATGGCAAAAAAGTGACCTGGTACTGCTGTGGGCCTACTGTCTATGATGCATCTCACATGGGACACGCCAGGTAGGGTCTATAAAGCTCTAAATGGTCCTCTCACTGCTGGAAAATGAAGACAACCACAAAGGAATATGGCCCAGAACCCTGTGGCTGCCATCCCCAGCATCTCCCTCGTCTCTCTAGCTCTGAGGGTCCCTGGGGGTGGAGTTGCCCTGATATGCCTGAGGCTGAATGGGCTCTGACCCTCCCTGGGTATTATGGGTGTGGCATGCTAAGAGTAGATGGCTACTGGAGTAGATGCCACAGAACTCTTGTTATGAAGTGTAGGTTGAGTTTCTCTCATCTGAAATGCTTGGGCCAAAGTGTTGCGAATTTTTTTTTTCTGATTTGGAATTTTGCAACATTTAGAATATTTTTGTGTGTGTTTATGTATACCTCATATACATAGACTGAAAGCCATTTTATACAATATTTTTAAAAATTTTGTGCATGAAATAAAGGTTCATGGGATAGGATTTTCTACTTTTGCTATCATAAAGACATACAAAGATACAAGATTTTCTGTTAAGTGCAGTAGGTCATGCCTGACTGCTTGAGAGGCAGAGGCAGGAAGAATTGAACAAAGGGCCTTTGACTTAACTTCATCCCCAAGCCACATAAGTTTTGTTTTTGATTGGTTGATTTGTTTGTTTGTTTGTTTTGTTTTGTTTTTTCAGGCCTGGTCTCACCATGTAGTTTAGACTTTGTAAACTACACTTTGTAGCCCAGGGAGGCCTACAGCTCTCAGCGATCCTGTCAGCTGCCCAAATGTTGGAATTACAGGCATGTGCCAGCCACACTTGGCTTTACTTTATATTTTGATACACACTTAAAAAATTACTATACCACCCAGGCTGGGATTGAACTTGTGATCCTGCCTCAGCCACCCAGAATGGGGCTGTACCACACACAACTTCCAAAATAAAATTTTTCAGACAGCTGAGAATGTGGCCTAGTGGTAGGCCCTGGGTTCAATCCCCAGTACACCAAACCAAGCCAAACACACACACCTTGGGAGCACTGTGGGTTTTAAGATTAGGGATGCCCTGCCTGTAAATGTCATGGTTGCAGATCTGAGCTTGTGTGTGCCATGTACTGATCATAAATGTGTTCTTTCATGTGTTCTTGCTTCAGGTCCTATATCTCTTTTGATATCTTGAGAAGAGTGTTAAAGGATTACTTCCAGTATGATGTTTTCTACTGTATGAACATTACAGACATTGATGATAAGGTAAAAAAAAGGACCATTCCATGTTAAAATTAAAATATGAATCAGGCATGGTGATACAAGCCTGTAATCCTAGCTTTTTGGAGGCTCAGGCAAAAGGATCCCTCTGAGTTCAAGGCCAGCCTGGGACACATAGTGAGTTCAAGCCCTACCTGGACTACATAGCAAGACCCTGTCTCAAAAAAACTAAAAAAAAAAAAACCAAAACCCTGATTAATTAATTACAATACAAGTGAATGCCATGTGGAGATAGGACTTCCAGAGGAGTATCATAGACTTGAGCTAAGCTAGCTCAGGGCTGACTTATGAACATTATATGAATCCCCTCAGTTTTACAGTTTATGAAAATGTAGGGTCATTTGTGCACACATAGGCAAGGACTATGTTGGTTAAGTGTCCGCACCCTTGAGGCCTTAGGAAGCAGGGCTGGCTCTGTGCTGCCCTGCAGGGAATCAGGCCTGGGACCTGTTTCTTAGGCATCCGAAGTTCATGTTAGACCTTAGCCCTGCTGGGCAGGTGGGAGGTAGAGGGCAGTACTAGTGACCCATGGACTACACGGGTCACCAGCCCTGTGGCTGTCCGTACCCCACTCAGTTGCTGAGGTGAGAGCCACACAGCACATGTGGCTGGGAGTGGCTGAGTGTGGCTTGGTCTCCCCTGTAGATCATCAGGAGGGCCCGACAGAACCACCTGTTTGAGCAATATCGAGATCGGAGGCTCCCAGCTGCCCAGCTCCTGGAGGACGTTCAGGCTGCCCTTAAGGTGAGCCCTCCCCCCTGCCCTGGACACTGTGTCCCTGTTTCCCTTGGTCCTTGTCCCTGCTCGTGACTTTTGCTCACTATCTGAAAGGTGATGTTATTGTGCCCTGGTTGGACTGTCTGGGAAGACCCTCACAAAGCAGTACCCAAGCTGATTCCATGAGGAGTACTATGTCTCTGTAGGGGTGCCCCCCCCATCCTGGAGAAGGTCACCAGGACAGATGTGTGAGGACATGGTGTAGATGGAGGTGGCAGTCCTGGAAGTGTCTGATCTTTCTCCATGCCGTTAGTCTTAGCTCCTAAAAACACTTCACTGTATTACTCTCAAGTCCTCTGTGTCAAGATCACAACCAATCTGATACTTATAATTCAAAAGAAAAGGCTATGATAAGCTTTTTTTTTTTTTTTTTTTTTTTTGTATTTTAGGGAAGGGTATACAGGGTGTTCAGGGTCTCACTACTAGATTGGACTCCTAGTGTTCTGCCTATTTACAGCCTCTCAAAAGCTGGGATTATACGCCACCATGCCCAGTCTCAATTGCTATCTCTGTGAGCTCCGGGGGCGGGGCCAGCACAGCAGGCCCAGGGATCTAATCCCCAGCCCCTGTGCCTAGGGTTTCAGGGGCTTTAATCCACTAAGCTATTAAGTATCTTTGACAGCTCAATGCTAAGCTTCTTAAAACCATTATTAGCCAGGCATGGTGGTGCACACCTATAATTCCAGCACTTGGAGGCAGAGGCAGGAAGATCATTGAGAGTTTGAAACTAGCCTGGGCTGTTACAAAGTAAGCTCAAGGACAGCCTGAACTGCATAGTAAAACCCTGTCTCAAAAAGACAAAAAAAAAAAAAAAAAAATTTATATATATATATATTTACAGTATTATGAATCTTTAGGACTGTTAAAGAAGTTAGTTCTCAGGCCAGCCAGATAGTTCAGTGGATTTAAGCACCTGCTTTGGCAGTTGCAGGGACCAGGGTTTGATCTTGGCATGCCGGGGCCCCCCCTCACCCCTCCCCCGGGATGCCCTGGTGATTGAGACTGGGTGTTTAATTCCAGCACTTGGGAGGTTGAAAATGAGGATCACTGTGAGTCCAGTCTGTGTAGTGAGACCCTGTACATTAAAAAAAAAAAGGAAATTAGTTCTTGTCAATTTAATAATCTCACTGAATAAACAGTATAAATGTATACATAGGGGCCGGGGAGATGGCTCAATGGAATAAGCGCTTCCCTGGCAAGCGCAACGGCCTGAGTTCAATCCTTGGTTCCGCAAAAAAAAAAAGAAAAGAAATGTACAGATATATGTATAGGTCTTTATATTACATAGTATGACTGCAATAGGCAATTTTATTTTCTTTAACAAATACTAGGTTCCTTTAGTGATTACCAGTGTGTTTATGATATTTTGCCTTGAAAGAAAACACGTGAAGTCAAGAGCGTGGCTGTTCTGTGGGCCCACGTGCTTGCTGGCTGTGCCCTCCGACTGTCCACCAAGTAGGGTAGAAGTGCTGCCATCACCCCCATTTTGCATGGGGGTGGAGGCTCAGCGCAGTTATGTCCAGTCACGCAGGAGAGGGGCAGTTCCAGGACTGCCTGGGCTGGGGGCTTGGGTCAGCTCCATGGACCAGCTTAACAGGTGTGCTGTGTCCTTATGGTTGTAGCCGTTTACAGTGAAGTTACACGAGACCGTGGACCCAGACAAGAGGCAGATGCTGGAGCGAATCCAGCACTCGGTGGAGCTGGCCAGAGAGCCCCTTGTGCAAGCTGTGCATGCCAGCCCACCCGGGGAGGAAGTGGACAGCCTTGCCCAGGTGAGCTCTTCATGTGTCCCGATGGCCCTCTGTAGGACAGTGTGCTTTGTCCTGGGTGGCTTGCATCTTGCAGTTCATGCCCCAGCCTGCTGCTCTGTACCTCCTCGGTGTCGGGTGGTTTAGTCAGTGCTCCCTGCCATTGCACACCCTGCGGTCCCATGTTTTGGTTCCAGAGCTCAAGGCCACTGCAGTGGGACCTGGGATCCTCTGATCCCACCTTGAGCTACTTCTCCATGCATTTGGACTGAGAGCAGCGGCCTTCTAGTGGAATCAGTATTGCAGTGGACCCTTCCCAGCATTCCTTAGTGGCAGCAGCTGGAGAAAGCCAGGTTTGAAGTTCAGTTTGAAGTGAGCAGCCAGTTCCTAAGCACCTGCTGGGCTGGGCTGTCTCACCTACACGTTCTTTGAGACACAGCAGTATGCTCCTCCAGGCCTTCCCAGCCACCTGGCTAGAATTCGTCTCCTTTCCACCAGCGCCCCCTGTTGGAAAACTCATTGGAGACAAGTTGAGCTCAGCCTGTTGTAGGAAACTTTCTTCAGCAATGCATGCTCCAGGGCAGCATCTGTCCTCAGTGTCCTGTGTCTGCTACCCCACCCTGCCCTCTGTGCCCCTGCCTCAGTCGGCCATTCTGTCTCATTCTCTCATTTTAGTTTTAGCCCCTCTGGGTTCACACACAACAGATTGGCAGGTGTGGCGGTTTCTGAGCCACATGTGCAGTGCTGGGACATTGTGCTTTACGTGCACCTTGTTCCTGAGACAGGCCCTGCACAGCACTGTTCCTCCTCCAGCGTGTGCCTCAGGCTGAGCTGCTCACCTGTGCCTCTGGGACCTGCTGTTGGGCTTCCTTGTCACCAGCAAGTCTGCCATAAAACCTTTGCTTCAGTTGTTCCCCTAATATCTTTGCTTAAAGAAATTATGGTGAGATATACATGAGAGTTACCATTTAGCCATTCCCAGGGCATTAGGCACATTCATGTTATTATGTAGCTGTCTCCATCCATCTCTAGAACAGCGTCATATTCCCAAAATAGTTCAAGATCGAGAGGCAAGGTGCTCTAGCTCCATCACCCCCTGGCAGAAGGGAGGGCACGTGAGAAAGACTGTCCCTACCATCTCAGCACTCAGAGGCTGAGGCAAGAATATCCTAAATTCAAGCCTCACCTGGGCAACTTAGTGACCCTGTCTCAGAAAAAAAGGGGGTGGGCTGAAAGGATATAGCTGAGTGCAAAAGCCTTGGGTTAAATCCCTGGTACCAGGAAACAAGAATAGTTCCTCTCCTTTCCTGCTGGAAGCATGAGGGCGTAGGTTTCTCTATTCATCCTGAGGACTTGGTCTCACTTCTGGGGGGATAACACACAATAAGGACCCCCATGCTGGGGCCACCTTAGAGATTTTAACTCTCGGGCATGGCACCCTTAGGCCTCCCTAGTTCCCCAGGTAGAGTTGTAGCTTTACCATCCCACTGAGCCTGCAGGCGTTCCTGCTCCTGAGTCTGCCCAGGGGTGCTTCCCTTCTCTGTGCTTCTTCCCCTGTGTGGTTGGAGCTACAGTGATTTTCCTCTCTGTAGCTAGATCACAGTGTGCTATGTGGCCTTACTTCTCCAGGCCTAAGAAGAGTGCTACATATTCTCTGTGTTCAGGTCTTGGCCTTTTGTCAGGCTGGAGGGGCTTGTGTCAGTCCCTGGGAATATTTACAGCTGGATGACCGGCGTCAACCTGGGCTTCTACATGCCACCACCTTTCCTAGGGAGACCCAACTGCTGAGTCCTGTCCTTCTCCCTCACTTTGGTGGCCTGTAGTTTTGGAGGAGTTTGTTACCAGCACGTTCCTGCACCTTGTCCTCTGGTGCGTGGGTTCTGCCGAGCTACCTGTCAGACTTGCCCTGGCACCACTGCTGTCTTGGTTTTTGTTTGGCTTTTGTGTTGCTACCACTGCTGTTGATTCACTCCTTTCCTGTGCCAGGCCTCGCCCCTTCCCCACCTGCTCTTTGGTACTCAGCTGTGATGTGGTACCATGCTTGCATAAGTGAGCAACGTGGACTTACACTGCCCTGTTCGTGAGCAGTACGGTGGCTTGCTGTTGCTCACCATTCTGCTTCCATCTTTGTTTCTCTGACCATTTGGCCTTGCTGTTCTTCTTGTGTACTACAACTGTCCCATCAGGAGCCTTGCGGGTGCTGTCTCTGCAGACTCCTCTCGCAGGTGGTGGTTCATCCATGGGTGGGCATATGGTGACCTTAACTAAAGATTTTGTTCTTGCTAGGTCATGGTCTGGTAGTTCATTTGGGGCTATCACTAGAGGTTTCTGTGCCTACAGTTGGAGCAGGCCCTGTGTCTGCTTTCCAGGCAGTGATGGACAGACAGCCTCTGCCTTCTTGGCATGTATGCTGAGCCTTTGCTGCTTGTTCCCCCCCCCCC
>PVKA01021179.1:0-12241 GCA_004027165.1 Ctenomys sociabilis | reverse complement strand
GTTCTCTGCTGGGTTGTCTTCCTACACTTTCTCACCTTTCATCCCTCCTACTCACACAGCACACTGCCTATGTGGCCCCAAATGCCTGTTACCCTCAAGCTAAAAGGCTTAAAGTGTTAGGTTCCTCCAAGAGACAGTGAGGACAGATGTTTCTCCCATTTGATGGGAGTGCATTTGGAATATGTTCCTTAGCACCAGTGGATATGGCCAAGAGATCTGAGGATGTGGAGCACAGTCAAGGGCCCCTATTACAGCGAGCTGGTCGAGTAAGCATCACGCCTCCCCCAGAGGTGGTGACTCCTCCTGGAGAATGGCTGTCTGAGATGAGGGCCCAAACGGCTCATACCACCTGCATGACACACATGTGCTTGTATGAAACCTACTCATGTTGGGTATTCTCTTTCTTTCCCTGTAGGTATTGATGGAAGAGGCCAAGGACTTGCTTTCTGAATGGCTAGATGCCACGAATGGCAGTGAAGTGACAGACAATTCCATTTTCTCCAAACTACCTAAGTTTTGGGAAGAAGAATTCCATAAAGACATGGAAGCACTGAACGTGAGTGTCCTGGGTTGCCTCATCCCTGCTCTCCCAAGTCACAGGCCTCAGTTTCCACCTTCCTATTCTGGCATGGCCAGAAGATGTTGTGTGATCCATGGCATATTCATTGTGCAAGCTCAATTAAGTGGCTAAGTCAGTGAAATTTAGGCAGAAGGAGAGGGGCATTTTTTTTTTTAAATGTAGAATTTTCACCTTCATTGTGTCCATGCCTAGCACATATGGATGCCCAGAAGATAACTCAGAACTCTGAGGGAGGAAGACTATTGCAAGGAAAGGCCTTGTTAGAATCGGCATTATCACTTCCTGAGGCCTGTGGTAGGGCAGAGGAAAGAAAAGAGTGGAAAATGGGAGGTTGCCCACAGAGCATGCCCCAGAGTATGTCAAAGACAGAAGAAGCAGCTCTTTATATAAACAAATCTTAGGGAGGGCTGTGCTTGAGATAGACCTTATGATTCACATGTTATAAACAAGGGACCCAACCCTCAGCTAAAGCCATTGGCATATCTATTACAGATAGATAGCGGGGCAGAGACACTGGTGAGCTCTGTCGTAGACCAGCCCCATAGCCAGTATGTGGGAAGCCCATATAGTCCAAGCCTGTTATATCATTTACTCCCTAGACCATGCAGGGTTCTTGTTTTGTAAGTCGGCAACATCATTGCCATGGACTACGTTCACAGGAAGCAGAAATGTTGAGAAGAACAATGCTGAGCCTCTCCTTTGTCACCCACAGGTCCTCCCTCCTGATGTCTTAACCCGGGTCAGTGAGTATGTGCCAGAAATTGTGGACTTTGTCCAGAAGATTGTGGACAATGGTTATGGGTAAGCACAGGTCAGGGCCTATCTCTGCCTCTGCCTCTGCCTCTGCCTCTCACCATTGCAGAAGGAGCAGCTCCCCAGCTTCAGGTCCAGGGTACAGGGCCACATGTGTTCTGGGGTCACTGGCTAGGTTGGCCACACCTTCGCGCTCACCCCAGGCTGGAGCGCTGCTGTGCATTTGGCTCCCAGTTCTGTTGCCATCATTTCAAGATTGTTTTAAAACAAAGCTCTTGGGTTTTTTGCCTCATGGTAGCTGTCATAGTAATAGGTATGTAATCATGCAGACCCCATCCCGTTGCTTGAGGCCAGAAGCAAGAGGGAGCTGGTGACCCACATTCCAGCCCTTCCCAAAGCCCCTAACAGTTTTCCTCTGGCCCTCTGGCAGGGCTCAGGACTAAGGAACTTGCATCTGGTTGATCAGCACCTCTAGGTGGGACTGGAGCCCCTTGGGAATACCACTGGAGGAACTTGGCCCAGAGTCTTCTGGGAAATTGCGCACTTAAGTCTATGGATAATAGTCCCAGGCAGCGTGATGAGGAATGTGGACACTGAGGGCCCTGTGGAGGCATCAGCACCACTCATGTTGTTCCCAAGAGTGTGCACATTTCCTCAGAGCCCTGCTGGCTATGATTGTAGTGCACACATCACCCTGCCCTAGGTGAGCACTCCTATGCAACCACAAGAAACACTTCCCACACCTTGGAAGTTAGGGTTCACAAAAGGGGCCCCTGCGGGGAGTACAGCCAAACCTCCGTCTCTGTGGGCAGCACTCAGCCACTGCTGGCTCCACCCTACTCAAGGAGGGCCACCCTGCTTGTCAGGGTGCTTCTGGGGAATCCTGGGGCCCTGGGCCCAGTCTTGGCTTGCTTCCCTCTCCATCTGGCTATGCAAACTAGATGGTGCTTGGTGCCTGCATCAGCACCAACTTTAAAGGCCTAGCGCTGCCCCTGTCCCCTCTTAACCTGGATCGCTGACAGATGCCATGAGATTGTGGCCAGTTGAGCTTGTGGATAGGCCTGGGTCAGGAGACCTAGAGGCTTCTGGAGAGTCGTGACAGGACCACCAGGTGGTGGAATGCAGACTCAGAGGGAGATGGGGGCGTGCCACATGGGGCAGCGTTGTTGCCAGGTAGGGCCAGTCTAGGGCTGCATGGCCACAGGCACCAGGCAGGACATGCTGTCAGGTGGTACGTCAGCCCCCTCCATTGTGGGAGGCGTCTTTGCTTTACTCAGTCCCCATGGCTACTGTGGCTTCAGGACACCCAGGGAGAGCAGGAGAGGCTTGGATGGACCTTGCACCTTGGGATTTTCAGACTGCTGTCCTGGGGACTGTCTGGATCCCTTAGACCTCCTGGTTCCTCTCTTGTTTTCTAGCTATGTATCAAACGGGTCTGTCTACTTCGACACGGTGAAGTTTGCTGCCAGTGAGAAACACTCCTATGGGAAGCTGGTACCCGAAGCTGTTGGGGACCAGAAAGCTCTTCAGGAAGGAGAAGGTAAATGAAAAACAGCGCAGGAGTGAGAATTTCTCCCTCACACATGGCATGAGCAGGGTTTATGTCACTGTGGGTGTCCTGAGCCCATCACTGGTATTCACAGAGAATCTTAATGTTTTTTGTGAGGGAATTTCAGAAGTTTTCCACACAGGGAGATGAAAAGCATTGCTTCTTCAGAAACAAACAAACAAACAAAAATGAGAGGCCATTGTGCATTGTGCCAATACCCCAGGGTGTTGAGGCTTTGATAGTATAACTATACACATAAGGTTAGGGCGGCCTGGGGGGCTTGGGTGTGTGCACAGTGATGCATATTTGTTCATCTTGATCCAAATATTTTAAATACAGAGTTAAATTTTTTGTAGACTGGGCAGAATCACATCTGAAACTTTGATAAGCATCTTCTCCATACTTTCCCATGAATGAGGATAGGGAAGTGCCTGCAGAGTCCAAGCTTAGAGAGGTCGCTGCAGTGGGGATTGTGATCACATCAGACACATTTTCCCCCTGCACCACGTTTCTTAGAGACAGTTTGGCCCTTAAAATGTATGTTTTGGGGCCAGGGAGATGGCTCAGTAGAATTAAACACTTGTCTGGCAAGCTCAAGGTCCTGAGTTCAATCCCTGGTACCACAAAATATATATATATATAAAAGATATGTTTTAAGCCAGTACCTTTAGGGCTATATTTCTGAAAATCAGAATCTGAAATCAAGCAAGACAATACAAACACAGGAGCAAAAGCCTGAGCCAGGTGAACAACAGAAATGTCAGTGGAGCTTAAGACTCCAGTGTTCATTTGTAGTTAGAAAAGGGGTGAGCTCGTGGCAATAAAGCACCTGTCTGCCAGGAAGGCTCAACCACAGACTGCCACATGGCAGAGGCAAAGAGCCGAGCACACCTGCATTTGTACACCTCTCAGCGTAGGTAGTTACAGCAGGCCAAGAATTTATCAGGGCATGAAAGATTTGGAATACAGTTGTGTGGTCTAAGATTTCTTTTAGGCACTTAGACTGCATGCCAGACCACAGACGGCACTACATAACCCCAGGGAACTGCTGTCATGAAGGCCAGGTTCTCCCAGCGCAGTGCACTTCGGTTGAGCTGCTGACTCTATGGGACAGACCCACCTGGAGTTTATGCTCTTTTTTTTTTTTTTTTTTTTTGGTCTTTTTGAGATAGGGTCTGTCTCACTATGAAGTTCAGGCTGGCTTTGAACTCACTTTGTAGCCCAGGCTGGCCTCAGACTTTCCAGGGAAGCCGCAGAGAGGGTTCAAAGCTGGGTGCACCCAAAGCCCTCGCAGTCGCTGCAGTGCCCACGCACCAGGTGGGTGAGGCTGTGAATGAACAGGAGAAAATACTGAGCCATGCAGGTGGGCAGACAGCTGGGGAAGAACAGCACTGAGTGGGGAGACAGCAGAGGAGGGAGCCAGAGTAAAGGCAGATGTATGAGATCGGAGTAATTTCACAAGCCTAAAGCTGGTTCTCCACAAAGATCAATAAAGTAGAAACACTTGCAGCCGATAGGATGAAAACAGAACAAACCTGTAGATACAGCAGAGGTTTGTAAATCCTCAGAGGGAACCAGGGCAGTGGGCTGTGGCAACATGGATACGTTTAGACAGGCCCAGCGAAGGAGGCAGGGGTGGAGGCCAACAGTTGGGGTGCAGAAGGAAAGCTCTGGAATGGTGGGAGGCCCTAGTACCTGCCCGCTTGCTGTTGGACCCCATCTGGCTGTTCTTTTCCCTTGATTCTTGGACCTCTTCTCCCAAACTAACCTTAGGGTTCAGTTTCAGATTCTGAGAAAAGTAAGAGTGGAGCCCAGTGTGCCTTTAGGGAGGTTGCCACCTGCCTTGTACCGCCATCAGACCTTGAAGCCCACATCGCCTTGTAAAGCAGCTTGGAAATGTGGTTTTTCCTCTCTGTTGTCCCTACCACTGAGACTGAGGACTTGGCTAGTACAGAAGGGGGCAGGTGATAGCAGGATGCGCTCCTGCGATGCGCTGCTCTTGCTTGCTCTTCCAAGTAAGAGGGCCTGTGCAGCAGGAGTCTGACCTTGTAAGCCTGTGAGCTTACAGGAAACAAGAGAGAACAAAAGGGCTTGTGTGATGTCTTTCTCTTAAAAAATGTGAAACGCCTCAGTGGTAGAGCATCTGCCAGGCACGTCTCAGGCTTCAGGTTCCAGTCTCGGCACTGGTGGGGGAAGCTGGAACTAATAAATATTAGATAATGGCATTATTAGAGAGTGAGAGAGAGGTAATCCTCTTTGCTATACATTTTTTCAAAATGTACTTTTAAAAAGTCACGCATTTACAAACAGATGCAAACGTTTATGGGTATTCAGCAGAGTAACAAAAATCTAAACATCTGTGGTCTGACAAGTGAAGGGTGGCTGAAAAATAATGTTGTGGAGCCATGCCAGGTGTGGTTGTGGACAATTGCTGGTGGCAGAGCAGCAGGAGACGGATGGCAACAAGGGTGGGGTCTGCCCTGTGGGCTGTGCATGTCTGTGTTTGGTTGGAAGATTTTTTTTTTTTTTTTAATCTGGAAATCACTACACTGCAATATGAGCAGTAATTATTCCTGGGTTCAAAGGTGATGGCAGTGTGGCTCTGACCACGTGTTCCATGTTTGGTATGGCACGTGTTTTATCATCTCCCGCCTGTGTCTGAGAACATCCTCAGCACTGTTTGCCTCCAGCCATCTCCCAGGGAAGCCCAAACCCTTTGCTTTTGGTTCCTCAACAGTTAGAGCAGCACTTGGAGCCCACTAGCTGTGGTCCTGGGTTGGAATCGCCTTCCTGTTCTGGGAATTTCCACAGATGAGGATGGTGCCTGGCAGAGGATGCAAGGCCAAGCAGATCCTCAAAGACCAGGGCTGGTCCTGGGGTGCGTGGCTGGGGCAGAAGGCCTTATAGCTCAGCCCACTCACCAAATAGAGGTTGAGGCTCATATCAGTCAGTGCTTATAAGAGCTTTCAGGCCTGGGGCAGGGCTCCTCAAAAGACTGCCCATGCTGTGAATCAGAGTTAATAATAAGTAATGGAAGATAGAGATTTGTACAGTTGACCCACAGCAGCCCCCCCACAGAGTCAGATGTAGAAGTGCAAAAAATATCTGTCCATGCTAGAGATCTGAAGGATCCCGCGGAGAGCCCACAGGAATGTCCTGCACAAGTCCACACCAGGAACCCAGCTGCATGACAGAAGGCCAGGGGGCCCACATTGGGAGGTCAGAGGGTCAGTGCTAGCAGCTAGAGTCTGCTGCAGACCAAAGGCCATTGTGGGAAGGCCGGAGAATTTGCACTATAGCCAGGAGACAATGCCCAAGGTGAAGGCGAAAGCCAGAGTTCCTCCAAAAAAAGAGCAGCCAAAGCTTCTGTGAGGCAAATCAGCTGAAATCCTTTTATACTACGTGGACAACAGTCCATAAAGTGGGTCTTCCATGCCCCGAACCATGCTGCCTCAGTTCACCTGGGTGCTCCCTACTTGGGCTGACAATCAGTTAACCACAAGGCTCTATTCCTGATGTTCTTGTAGCCACAGAGGCCTACTCCATGACTCCTGAGAGCCCTGTAGTGATGGTGCCATGCTATAGTAGTACTCTAGCCACTTTTTTTTTCCTCTAGTTGTTTTGTACCCATCATGCCATTGGCCAGGCCCTGCCAAGCCAATGCATAGAGCCCACCCAACACATTCCCTCCATTTGCCTCTGGAGACCAGAAGTGCCTGACCCCTGGCCTGGGCAGGAGGCATACCTGCAGTGGGCACTGTGCATACTTCCTGGCTGCTGCTTCGCTTGTCAGTGCAAGCTCCTTGTAATCTTGGAGGAACATTGTCACCTGTCACCCCAGGCTCCATGAAGCCACACACATCAGTCAGCTGTGTCCTCATGTCTCCTAGACACATAGGCATGGCAACAGGCAAGCAGGCTGTTGACTCTGTGAATCCAGTTGCATGAATAGGGTCCCCAAGCCTGTCTATTACATCACATAACTTCAGCCCAGACCCCGTGGCTTGTCTTGGAGGGGTTCAAGGCCTCATTTGTGAAGGGCAGGGAGAAAGAAGTGCAGCTGTAGACCCCGGGGCTGCTGTAGATCTGGCCTAGAGGTCTCTGGCTTGGGGGCTGATGAGCAGTATCGCATTTCTAGGCACCAGTTAGCTCTGCTTTCTGTCTCGCATGCTTGGGAGTGCTTGAGCCAAGTTACTAAGCCAAGTAGTAAAGCAAGAAGGCATGACTTCTGGGGTGGGCTTGTGTCGGGGCTTACTACTGAGCAACCTTATCACCTCTTGCTCACTCACAGGTGACCTGAGCGTCTCAGCAGACCGCCTAAGTGAGAAACGCTCCCCCAACGACTTCGCTCTGTGGAAGGCCTCCAAGCCAGGAGAGCCATCCTGGCCGTGCCCCTGGGGGAAGGTAAGTGAACGGCTGAGAAGGCACCAGGCTGGGGGTGGCAGGAAGAGAAAGTATCATGGGATGATCACATTTGCCATTCTCTACAAAGTCCCCCTCAGAAGCAGCTCTTCGTGTTAGGGACAACTGCCACTGGGCCAGAAGCTGCTGTTAACCCAGTGCAGATTTCAGGATCTGGCATCTGTAGGAGACCTGTCATCACTGAGGTTCCCTGGGTCTCTGGATGAGCCAGTTCCTTTCCTGAGACTTCAGTTTTCCACTCTGAGTTGGGAGTGTGGTCAGATTCAGCCGCCTCCAAGGCCCTTCGGTTCCGATGTGCTGTGGCTCTTGAGTTCCCGACTCCCTAAGGCAGGCTGGCCCTACCACAGAGTGCAGCGGGAAGAGTATGGTCAGCTGCCACTTTCTTTTTTTGATTAGTATATGTTTGTGATATGTAGTAATTATATTCATCTTGGAGAATTGACATATACACATACCACATCTTAATCATGTTTATTTTGCTTCTTGTCCTTCTGTTTCACACGTACATCCTTATTTTTGATTGCTGGCAATTCTGGGAGGAATCCCTAGGCTTCAGCAGAGCGTTGGCCAGCAGGAGACTGGTGTCAAACTCCACAAGAGTCTTTCCATGTTGCCATAGCATTCAGAATGCTTGGAGTCTGTTAACTTAGAGCAGCAAAGGCCCAAGTGGGTGGCAGGGCTGGTCAGCAAGGACCCTTCATTTTTCCCCAGGGTCGTCCAGGGTGGCACATCGAGTGCTCCGCCATGGCAGGCACACTCCTGGGAGCTTCCATGGACATTCATGGAGGAGGGTTCGACCTCCGGTTCCCACATCATGACAATGAGCTGGCGCAGTCAGAGGTAAGTAAGGACAGTGGTCACCTCTGTAGATGCAGACCACAGGGTCCTTGCTGTGACGGGGGTGTCTCAGCAGCCCTTAGGAAGGGCCTTCTTGGTGGAACCTGTTGCCTATACCAGGGTTTGCAGAGAATTTCAACCTTGATCCTTTCACCTGACTGTGCACCTGAACAGCCTGGCCTTTGGCCACCACCTCATGTTTGAGCAGTTGTGTTACCTGCTGGCAGGTAACCTAGGCCCATCCCTTCACACCCCACTTGACCCACCTGGGAAAGAGCAGCTTCTGCAAGACACTAGCCAAGCATCCTCCCTGTCTCTTTCCTCACAGGCCTACTTTGAAAATGATTGCTGGGTCAGGTACTTCCTACATACGGGTCACCTGACCATCGCAGGCTGTAAGATGTCCAAATCACTAAAAAACTTCATCACCATCAAAGACGCCTTGAAAAAGCATTCAGGTAAGCATGACTTATTTTCGAGCCTCGGGGGACCTCACAGACGTGCAGTGGTGGTGGCCACTGGGGGAGTAACGGCAACCCTGTGCTGTGTGCCCCCTCAGCGCGGCAGCTGCGGCTGGCCTTCCTCATGCACTCCTGGAAGGACACGCTGGACTACTCGAGTAACACCATGGAGTCAGCACTACAGTACGAGAAGTTCATGAACGTAAGTCCCCACTCTTGCAATGCCAGGCACCAGCCACTGCCAGCACAAGGGGGATACCTGTGGTCACATGATGCGTTGTCATCCCATTCTTATGACAAATTCTGGGGCTTGGGTGTGCTAGTGGGTGCCCCTTCCCTGAAACATCACACAGCTTGAGGGAATTTGAAGGGGTTATGTTTCTCCTGTGGAAGGCACACGTTGCTCTGAGCATGTGTCTCGCAGGCTGAAGTAGGAACACGGTTCTGTCCCAACAAAAGAGCTTTCTGCCCGCTCCAGTAATGTGGTCCCATGTGCTGTGATCATTCAGAGTTTGCCCAAAGTAAAATCAGTTCAGGACAATAGTTCATTGGAAATGTGCAGATGGAAATGTTCCCTTTTCTAACTTCAGGAGTTTTTCCTAAATGTGAAAGACATCCTCCGTGCTCCTGTTGACATCACTGGGCAGTTTGAGAAGTGGGAAGATGAAGAAGCAGAGCTGAATAAGAAGTATGGTGGGGCCTTTCCTGTGGGGCCATGCGCATGAGCACATTCTGTCCTGGTGGCGGAGGAGGAGGTCAGCACCGTCACGTTCTGCGAGCCCCGCGGAATGTGCTGCCCCTCCTGGTGGACTGGTCTGGCTGTTGAACTTGGAGAGCCTCTACTGCCTGGTGTCAATTCTGATTGTGTGTATTCCTTTTCTGTCTCGCTCAGCTTTTATGAGAAGAAGACAGCAGTCCACAAAGCCCTCTGTGATAATGTTGACACCCGCTCTGTCATGGAGGAAATGCGGACCCTGGTCAGTCAGTGCAACCTCTACATCGCAGCGCGCAAGGCTGTGCGGAGGAGGCCCAACCGGGCTCTGCTAGAGAGCATTGCCCTGTACCTCACCCGCATGCTGAGGGTAAGCCAGCTCCCTTGTGCGAAAATGGGCCTCTGGGGACATTTGAGTGTGCTGTGTCCTCCCTGCGAAGTGAGATGTCTGCCTGGTGCAAACGCTGCCTTAGAAATCAAAGCTGTAGAGCCGTTTCTTTGCCTCAGCCTCTCTCTGCTCCCATATTGCACTTTGAAAAACACCACCAGTGAAGAAGCCTTGACTATGAACATACCTTGCATAGAATCATTTCCTGGGCAGGGCCACCATCCAGAGACCATGCTCCTGAGGCCAGTGGGTCCCTGGGGTGACTTCCTGCCTCTCTGTCCTCTGTCCCTGTCTCCCATGGATTTAGTCTAGAAAAGGGTGGAGCAGCAGGCCAAGGCTTTTCCTGGATGGACGAGGCACCCTCAGGATGGGTTTTTGGTGCCCTTGGGCTCGCTTTTGTCTGTGTTGTCCCTGGTGTCGATGGGCCGCCAGCCTGCGGGCTGTGTGCTGTCTCACTTCTTCATCTGTACACAGTTTAAGTCCCATCTGTTTCTTCTAGATATTTGGGGCCATCGAAGAAGAAAGTTCCCTGGGGTTCCCTATTGGAGGGCCTGGAACCAGCCTAAATGTGAGTAGAAAAATCCCAGATAGTTGTCCCCAGAAGCCTGAGCTCAGTTGTCACTGCTGTGGCCTCTGCTCACCCAGTGTGCTTGCCTCTGCCCTTCTGCTACTGTCCTTCCACTTCCTTCCCTGGGAGGCCCCAGGAGTCCTGTTCCTCTGTTACCTTGTGGATACACAGAGACCAGCGTGGGGTCCCCTCCTCACTGACTTAGGCCAAACCTGAACTTGAGCTTCTGATGTGGCCCTGACTGTGGAGAGTGGGCAGGCACCATAGGTGCTCAGATCCTTCATTTAAAAAGTGGTATTGAATTTACATAGAACCTATGCTCATCCTCCTGATCATCTGGGAATTATTTGTAATACCTAATCCAAGTGCTATGTGATGGATTATATAGTTTAGGAAATAACGACAAGGAAAGCAGTCTGAGTTCAGTATGGATTTTTCCCAAGTGTTTTCACTCTGCGGGTTGTTGAGTACTTGAATATGGAACCTGAAGACATAGTAGCTCTACTGATTTGTACTCAGTGAACATGTGGTGTATTCAGGCCCCATATAAATACAAAAGGCGTCTCTTTCCCATCTTGCAAGATGGCAGGTGAAAAACCTGAGAAGCCAGACACTAAAGAGAAGAAACCCAAAGCCCAGAAGGCTTCTGCCAGTGGTACTGGTAAAAGGGTAAGGTGAAGAAAGCAAAGAAAGGGCAGCCCCACTGCAGCTGAAATCCTGTCCTGGTTAGAGAAATTGGTAGATACTCCTGATCTGCTATGTATTCCAGAAAGGCTTTGTACAGGAGAAAGTACACAGCTGGTAAATCAAAGGTTGAGAAGAAAAAGAAGGGGAAAGTTCTTGCTACAATCACAAAACCGGCCGGTGGGGACAAGAATGGAGGTAGCCGGGTGGTTAAGCTTTGAAAAATGCCTAGGTACTACCCTACTGAAGATGTGCTCTGAAAGCTCTTGAGCCACGACAAGAAACCCTTCAGTCAGCTTGTGAGGAAACTTCAAGCTAGCATCACTCCTGGCACCATCTTGGTCATCCTCACTGGGCATCACAGAGGCAGGAGAGTGGTCTTCCTGAAGCAGTTGGCCAGGGGCTTGCTACTTGTGACTGAGCCTCTCAGCCTTAATTGTGTTCCTCTACGAAGAACACACCAGAAATTTGTCATTGCCGCCTCTACAAAAATTGGTACCAGCAAAGTGAAAATCTCCAAACACCTCATTGATGCTTACTTCAAAGAGAAGAAGCTGCGGAAGCCCAGACACCAGGAGGGTGAGATCTTCGACACCAAGAAAGAGAGATACCAGATTTCAGAGCAGCGCAAGGTGGATCAGAAAGCGGTGGACTCTCAGATTTTAGCAAAAATCAAAGCTGTTCCTCAGCTCCGGAGCTACCTGCGATCTGTTTTTGCTCTGACAAATGGAGTTTATCCTCATAAATTAGTGTTCTGAATTTCTTACTAAGAACCTAATTAAATAACTGATACATTAAAAAAAAAAAATACAAAAGGCACAGAGCTTGTGCTGAGTGGGGATACACACTATCCATCCACCTCTGCACTACAGGACTGGGTAGAAACTTAGGCCAGACCAGGTCTGATTTTGATACTAGACCCAGGGTCTGTCAGCATTGCCTAAGTCCTCTGGGGCAGCAGCTGCCACCCAGAGGGCAGAAGGTGTTTATCATGCAGAGCCGACTGCATACTGGGTGTGAGTGAGCGGGAGAACCCATTGGGAATGAGCCCCACTTGTCTGCTGTGGGCCTTTCTGTCTGCAGACGTACGTGACCAACACGAGCGTCACACTCTGCTGCTAGTGAGGACAGCGTGCTAATAGGTGGCTTTGCACCCTCCTGCCCACTAGAATGCTCTGTCATTATTTGACTAGAACATATATATCAACATTGAAATGGGTCACCTATTGAAAACAGGAGCTTAGTGCCAATTAAAAAGGCAAAAGCCTCTGTGTGTGTGTGTGTGTG
>PVKA01021178.1:0-39056 GCA_004027165.1 Ctenomys sociabilis | reverse complement strand
TGGCATCCACTTCAGTATAAATGCTTCAAACTTATCATTCTTAATAGCTGAGTAATACTCCATTATATAGAAATACCACATCTTTTTCAACCATTCCTCATGTGATGGACATCTTGGTTGTTTCCAAGATTTTGCTATCACACATTGTGCTGCTATAAACATAGGTACACATATATCTGTATGATACAATGTATCCAAAGTTTCTGAGAGCAACTTTCATATTGTTGTTTATTAATGTATAGGGAAAATAAAGAGTAAAACTAATGCTTAGGCATTATAATTTAAAATATTAGGCAGCATTAAAATTACAGTGTTTTATTTATTTTTTAAAATTATCAAGAGAAATCCAAATACTGCTTGCCATCTTACAATACAATGTGGAAACAATTTTTATATCTTGAAAAAATATCATACTCCTTTATAAATGTGGATCACTTTTAAAATTTTATTCCTTTTGCTTTTGAGGTAATGAAGTATCTTTGAGAGTATGTCTGCTGGTATCTACTTCTGGTACTGTATGATCAACTTCACCACAAAAATTCGCTTCTTTGCGTAAGTTGCAATTTCTAAGTTCCACACAACTAGAGTTGCTGACAGGCAGCAGGATTAACTCTGTACATGTGATTTTTGAGTTTTACTTTTATACTGTGTGGCTTTTTCTAGATGGTGGGGGTATACATTATTCTTCTTGGTCAATTCCTCAGTCAGTGATAATTTTTTTCTGTATTTATTTATTTATTATTATTTTTGACAGAACTGGGATTGAACTCAGATCTTTGCACTTGCCAGGCAAGTGTTTATTCTACTGAGCTGTCTCCTTGGAACTTTTTTTTATGTATTTAGTAGGGTCTCACTACACAGATAGGACTAGTAGTGATCCTCTTGTTTTTAGCTTCCCAGGCAATGGGATTACAGGCATGGCATGCCCAGTCTCAGTCTCCATTTCAGCACTTCTGGGGGTGGGGCTGGTCCAAAGCATGCTGGGAATGGAATCCTGGTCCCTGTGTTTAGTCTACAGAGCTATCTGACCAGTCCAATAAGAATTTTTATATAATGTCACATGAGTTAATCACTGGGAAGTAAGAAAGGGATACCTATCTGCTGTGCTGTGGATGTAATGACTAAGCAGATAGATTTTGAAAGAATCCATATAATTAGTCACTGAAGATGATGCACACCAGGTAGTGATTTTAAAGCCGAAGAGTAGCAGCTGTATTTGAACTTAATGCAATGATTCTGAGACAATATTGCAAAAACAATTTGAATGTAGTTTACAATTCTCTCCTGATCTTTCTGGTCAATTCTCTACTTGTTTTACAGAAACACCCACCATTTTTACTTCCATAAATTAGTATTGTTTGTCCTTTTAATGAATTTAGGTGGAATCATAATGAAATGTACACTCTTAAATACAAACGTATTCTTCCATGTGTCATAGTTGTTTTTGTTGCTGGGTAGCATTGGCATTTAATTAAAAATGGAGACATGTCCATAGTAAAACATTTAAAAGAGAAAGTAAAAAAGAAATAAATTTGGAATGCCTTTTATTCTTCACAGAAATTTTTATTATAAGTTGCTTATCTAGACTTTTTTTCCTGTGTACACAGGGTATTTCTACTTTTACAACAACCTTAGTAACATGGCTAATGTTTATTTTTCTTATTCTCTTCAAAAATAGAATAAGCTAGTATTGGTGAACCTATGGCATGTGCACAAAAGCCAGCTGTTTGTTATCCCTGAAAGCTCTAAAAGGTTCACCATCACTGAAATAAACTTTGAATCAATTTGCTTGGAAAGAGAAAGGCTCAGTGCTATTTCCACAAATAACATATTGGACTTTCAATTCTTTTTCATTCTTATTTCCAACTAGACCTTCTGAGTGGTAAGCACAGACCATCTTGTGACCATCTTTGACTTCATTTAGAAATGCCATGAGCACACCTTTTCAACTCTTCTCTTAAAATCTATCCAGAATCTGATTACTTTTCACTTTTACACTTTCTACTGCCCAGTATAAAGCCATCATTGTTTTCCATGTGGATCATGTAACCTCTTCTCAAAGTGTTTTCTAAATTACTACCTCTTACTACCTCCTCCTTCTAAGGGAGTAATTTAGAAACAACTACCTAAGGTGGATGATTTCATGTCTGGATGAAAACACATTACAAGGGCTTTCCATCTTAGAGCAAAAACTAATATTCTGTCAATGTTATTGGAAGCTCTCCAAGACTTTTCTACTTCTGAAAGTCTCTGATTTCACTAATCCATAATTTTTCTCCCAACATGGTCATCATTAATCACTTTGCTATACTCTGGTTTCTCTTCAGATCGTATAAATCTTTCACATTTGATCACTTTGCCATCTTTGATATTTGGCCATTAGCCATATCTACAGTGAAAATCAGGAGCCAATACTAGAGCCAAAAGATGTAAATGTTTAAATTTGAACAGGAAGGAAGTACAGTGGTCTGCAGGTTCAAGAATTCGATTTTTTTCATTATTATAGTTGCAAACTGAGTTGGATAAGAAGCAAATCAAATTCAAGTCAGGTTCAATGTTGACTTACATAAAACTGATTTGGTTGTTATCCAGTTGAGTTTGCAACCAGAACTGTGGGGAAAATTGAATTTGTGAACTAAGGTATCGATGTACATGCAAAACTGAGGCTGTACAGCCTATGATTGCTGAAAATATTAACATTAAAAAGAAGTCAAATATTTGCATCAAGGCAATAGGAAAGATTATTTGAAGGCATAGTATGTGTTGGCAACATTCCACCCTCTACAGTCTCAAGGCCACAGCTCTATGAAGATTTTACTTCAGTACAGACTCTCTCAGCACAAGTACCAGAAAGGCTACCTAGGGAACTCACCCTGAAAGTAATTTCACCATGTTTAGCCATGTAGGCCATCAGTGGACACACAGCCCTCAGTCCAAAGGGATCTGGTTACTTCACAAGCTGGCAATAGACTTTGGTGTCATCCATGTGTATGAGAGTTATAGAGTTGCAGAAGCTGCCACCCAGATTTTGGACAAGGCAAGGGAGTGTGTTCCTGAGAGATTAATGCATGAGGATATGAAAGTAAAGCCCAAAGTGCATTTATTACTGATAAAGCTGTCCTATCAAAATCTGCTTGATCTTGTGCCAGAAGAATGGAAGACAAAATTTTCTGTTTGGGCAGAGCTTTGGCACATACATCTTGAATTCAATGATTGGCAGATCACAGCCACTTGTCCATCCAGCTAGCTGTGCCCTCATCTCCTGCCCAAATAGAATTTGGTAAACTGGGTTAAATTCACCCACAGAGCAGTAATCTGAGGGGGGAGCAAATTGTGAAACTCAACACTGTACAATATTACCCCCCTCCTGTAACAGAAGATAAAAGTATGTTGAAGTTAGAAGTGAAAATAGGGATTTTCCTTTCAACTTCTTCAGTACTTGGTCACTGCCTATGATGATAACTAGAGTGCAAATTTCCACTTGCCTGTCTCTGGTCCAAGAGAAAGTCTCTGATTAAATTGCTGCTATCATGTGGCAGAGAAATTTTGTAATTCCTTATCCTAAAGAAAATCAGTCTTCTCAGAAACTTCCACATCTGTTGGATACACTACCTCACTTCACCTATTTACATAGATGCGCTAGCCTGGAGTGCCAAATCCACTCATGTTGGTTTCCTTAACTGAGCTGATTTCTGTCTTCACTCTAATGCTCTGCCTCATTCAAAAACTAAGCAAAAAAGAAAAGTCTGCCTGCTGTAACTTTGAAGTAGCTCTTACCCCATGATTAGGTCTGGCTGCTGTGACTTTGTGTGGGCCACAAGCTTTGCTATACTTCTGAATCCTTTTCTCTGCTTGTTTTCCTCTTTTACTCACATACAATTAAGCATTCATTGAGTCCTTGCTGCTCTGAGGCTTCCTAAATTTCTGTATTTACAGTCTGCTATAGTTCAATGCTTCAAGAGGCTTCCTTCCTTCCTTCCTTCCTTCTTTCCTTCCTTCCTTCCTTCCTTCCTTCCTTCCTTCCTTCCTTCCTTCCTTCCTTCCTTCCTTCCTTCCTTCTTTCTTTCTTTCTTTCTTTCTTTCTTTCTTTCTTTCTTTCTTTCTTTCTTTCTTTCTTTCACACAATTTAACACATTTCTGAATCATTGCCAAAACTTAGAGGAATTACTCTAATCATGAGAATTTCACTCTAATCATGAAAGGATAGAGAAAATTTTAATATTATGAATTCCTCACATTTTACAGGACTGTAATCCATCTGCACATTGACCAACATACTCAAGTTCTCCAGACAATTTAACACACTCTGTTCACAGAAAAGTGAGAGTAATCTCCTCCTCACCCCTGGTATCACCTCTCTCCAAAAAGATGGAGTTGGCTGGGGGCTGGTATCCATCTCCAAGATAGATCACCAAGCAATTTGGAATCCTCAGTTTAAATCCTTGCCTGACCAACTTGATGTGTACTTTGAACAAGCCCTTGTAGCTCTACTCCAACTTCCTATTTTCATTCCCTTGTTTCTTTCTAGATTCCCCTCAGAAAGATATCACTTTCTCCTGGAAGTCTTCTTTGACCTTACCTAAGTTAAATACTCATAAAGTACATGTTTCCTTGATTCATTGTAGAGGAGCATTGTACTTTAGCCCTATGACTGAAGCTCTCTACCTAGACACAATAGGGCAAGAGTTATGTCTTTCTTGATATTACATCTCCAGCATACAGCCCAGGATCTAACATTCCAAGGATGTGTTTAATACATCAGGTAAGTTGTTTTAGGGAAAGTTTATGTTGCATACAAAGAAAGGGGACCAAGCTATTCTATTCCAAAAGACAGTATTGAGCTAAGACTGAAAAGAGGAAAGAGGAATTCCAGAGAAAAGAAGTCACATGAGGAGTACTTTTTACTAGTTCCAGAACAGCCTTCAGAGGATGGTAGAATGGCCTACAAGTCCTTTAAATCTTAAGGGTCATGTCCTAGAGTACAGAAGTTAAGAAGTAGAATAGGGTTCTTCACCATTGCTCCCAAGAATGTCCCATCACATCCAAAGCCATTTAGCTGCTGTCCTCATGCTTGGATTCTGCTTAGTAATGCTGATGACCAGCTGTCATAGTATCAGCAGCATTGGAAACAGAAAATAAATTAATTTTGGTAAGTGGAAAAAGAAATCAACAGGATGAGAAATGTGGTTTTTTTTTTTTTTTTTTTTTTTTTTTTTTTGTGGAGCCAGGGATTGAACTCAGGCCTTTGCACTTGCCAGGGAAGCACTTATTCAACTGAGCCATCTCCCTGCCCCCAGAAATGTTATTTTTAATCTTTGGAGTAGGATTTTATAAACAACAGAAAGGGAAAAAAATAAAAACCATGAAAAAGAATCTGCTGTCATCCTTTTAAAGCTTATTTATTATCACTCATTCTATATCATCCCAAACTGCATGATAATTTAAATGTTAATGTATTGCACATTTCAACCAAGTTTGTCATAGCATTTTTTAAAACTGGAAACTTTTTAAAGATCGATCTTAAAAGAAAATACAACTAGGGAAGGGAGGGTAAGAAGTCTCAAAACTTTTTAGAACAGTCATTTAATTTCTGAGATTAAAAGGTCTGTGTGAAAATATGATAATGCTGAAAAAAATGAACATGAACATTGTTAATGTTCCTTAATGGCATGCCAAAACAGAGTATTATGATGTGGCTCTCTCCCTCTATCCTGCTGCGCTTCCATGTGGATTCAAGTTATTTAAGCCCTTTTGATTATTTTAGGAAAATATTCTTTCATTCATTCATATGAGATTTGATGTGCTCTGAGGCACCAGCTTTTCCTTTCTGGGATTTGTCCTGTAGATCCTATCAGAGATTTTTAGAATTTAGAAAAATACTCATATCATCTAGTATTTGTTCAGCACACACGTTGGGTTAGACACTGGGATGACTACTATAGATATTTTTTGTTATTTGACTGTCACTGCCTCGTGAGATGTGGACTTTTATTGTCTATACTTTATAGAGAAGGAAAGTGAAGCTCAGAAAGGGTAAGTAAACTCTTTTGTCCAAGGCCACATAGCTAGGAAGTAGAGATTTGAGCCTAAACCCAGGGTATGCTCAAAGTTATGGTTTAATCCTTATAAAAAGAAAACGATTAGTAGTAAGGGTCAGGGAGGGGAAGGCTTCCTTCCATATATTGCCTCATTTAGAGACCTACTTTTCCAGCTCTCTTAAAGTGACTATTTGCTACTCCAACACACTGAGTAGAAGCATGTTACGTACAACCCCTGATTATGGAGTAAAGCTGGAATATAACACGTTCAATGAGATCTGCCCTTTAGCCGATGACTTTCACTTTGACGTCCTTATCATGACCTCAACCCTGGTCTTATTAGAGTACTGGATATGAGTAAATATGGGTTGGCTTGTGATTGCTGATGTGAGAGAAGCATGTTGCCTGGCTGAGTAACTTTTATGACTACTTACTACATTGATTGATTGATTGATTGGATTGATTGATTGATTCATTCATTCATTCATGCATGCATTCACGTGGGTATTATGTTGACCAAGATAGGATGGATTATGCTAACCTAACAAACCACATATCTAAGCTCAGCAATTTGAAAGAGAAAAAAAAAATATTTTTCTGTGTGTCTGTTACTCTTCTCTCATTGCTGGGAAAATACCCAACACCCAGATGAAGGAAGGAAAGGTTTATTTAGCTCACCATCAGTTGAGGTTTCAGTCCATTCTAAGCTGGCTTCAAGGCAGAGTGGTACACAGCAGAAATCAAAACTTGATGGTGATAGCAAAGGGCAAAGAGCAAAGGGAGTTAAAGCAGCTCAGGCAGCTAGCTAGCCTCTCTCCCCTCCTTATATTGTAAGGCAAATTACATACTCCAGGCAGGTGCAGTACACACACACACACACACACACACACACACACACACACACACACACACTAATCAATCACAAATTCCAGTGAATTTGTGCCCTCATAAGGCTTTAGAGGGACACTACACACAAACCAGAACATCCTGTAATATATATCCACTCAAGCTGTCAAAAGGTTATTTCTCAGATGAAAGTAGAGGCCATCTACTCCAATTTTCTGTAGAACTTTGAACACGAATGAGTGAGTGTAGAACTTTGTCAGAAGCATTTTCTGCATCTATTGAGATGATCATGTGGTTTTTAGATTTGGCTCTATTGATATGGTGTATTACATTTATAGATTTTGCCTATATTGAACCATCTTTGCAACCCTGGGATGAATCCTACCCGGTCATGGTGTATGATCTTCTTGATGATTTGCTGTATTCTATTTGCTAGGATTTTATTGAGGATTTTTGCATCTATGTTCATGAGGGAGATTGGCCTGTAGTTCTCTTTTTTAGTTGCATCTTTCCCTGGTTTTGATATCAGTATAATACTTGCCTCCAGGAATGATTTTGGGAAGATTGCTTCATTTTCAATTTCACTGAATAGTTTGAGGAATATAGGGGCAATATCTTCCATAGATTTCTTGTAGAATTCAGCTGTGAATCCATCAGGACCTGGACTTTTCTTTCTTTGTAGGTTTTTTATTACATTTCATATTTTGTTGGCTGTTATTGGGTTACTGAGAGTTGTTATATCTTCTTGATTCAATTTTGGTGCTTTGTATCTTTTGAGGAATCTGTCCATTTCTTCTGTGTCATTTATTCTATGAGAGTAAAGGTTCTCAAAGTAGCTATTGATAATATTCTGAATTTCTACTGGGTCTGTGGTGATTACACCCTTTTCATTCCTTATTGCTTGTATTTGAATATTTTATTTCCTCTTTTTGATGAAGTTAGCTAGGGGCTTATCGATTTTATTTAGTCTTTCAAAGAACCAGCTTTTTGATTTGTTAATTCTTTGAACTGTTTTCTTTGTCTCAATTTGCTCTAATCTTTATAAGTTCTTCCCATCTTTGGGCTCGTTCTTTTCTAGATGCTGGAGGTGCAACATTAGGGTGTTATAGGGTTTCAGGATAAGTCCCAAGGGGACTTGACTGACCTTGTCCTATACAAAAGTTACATTTCTTGTTATATAGGTGTTGCTTTATCTTGGTCTTAACCATCCAGCAGAAAAGTGTAGAAACGTGGTATGAAAAATGAAGCCATGCTGAGCTGTGGAAGGCTCAAGTCATCAGATTCGGACATTGCCAGTCCTGTGGACAGCCCACTACTATTGCAGACTGCTGGACTACATTGGAATATTTTGCTGAATTCACGTACCTACAATGTTTTGATGGCAGTGGAATGCCCAGTTCTGATAAAACTAAAGACAAAAAAAGGTGATACAAATGAAGAACCATTTTGTAACTGTATATGCAAAATGGTTGGGATGGATATATAAGTAGTTTATCTTAATTCAATAAGAAGAAAGATTTGTACTAAAGTGTTCGGAGAGGATATCATGTCTGCATCCTGTGCTATGAATGACTACTACAAAGACAATAATATGCAATGTATTAAATGTTGTAACTCTTGTACTAAAAATAAATTAATAAATAAATTTTTAAAAAGAAGGCTTTTTCTTCAATTTTATCTCAATTTATGCCTTCTTTATCTCCATAGTAGGGAGAATGAACATAGTGAAGTCATAAAGGTCTCCTAAAGATTCCACTTGAAATTCGTCCATGTCACTTCTGTGGACATCTCAATGGTTAAAGTAAATCATATGACAAAATAACTCTAGAAGGACGTGGACAAGTGCATCTGTATGAGCCTTGACCCTGGTTATGATAGTCTTACAAGGACTTTGGGCAAATAGTAAGCTTATGAATAGAGCAAATTTTAAGCAAAATTAAATGCAATGAAAAATTAAAGAAGCATAGGAGTCATGGAGGTAAGGGCAGAAAGTATTTTAAAACAAGATGGTCAGAAGTGTGCCTGAGAATGCAACATTTATTCTAATAATTGAAGAAATGAGCCACAGGATCTAGGAGAAGAACATCTCAGGAGAAGGAACATCAGCACGACAGCCCTGAGGAGGGAATGGGTTCACATGTTAGACAGCTGAAAGAGGGATGAGTGTTCTGAGGGAGGCGGTGGTGGTTATTGAAAGGGAAAAAGCCAGATCACAAGAGCTTAGTCAGCCTTGGGAAGGGTTTTGATGTCAATCTGAGTATGATGGAAAGCCATGGAGTTATTTTTTTAAATTTTATTTTATTGAAGAAAAAATAGCAATGAGACAGTTTCAAATCAAATTAGTGGGACATATTCAATAAATAATATATTGGATATTGTTTAACAGTAGTTTTTGTTGTGCAAGGTGCATGTGGATGAGTCACAGCCATTGCTTGACCAGTTTGCAATCTGTGAAAGCCTGAAAGAATGTTTTCTCTTTAGGTGACTCTCCTTAGGCACACCATAGATCATCGATCTCTTTCCTCTGTGGCTCCATAATCTCCTTGATCAGAAAATTTGGGGCACAACTAAGTTTTATGATGTTATAGTACAGGCTCTCCTATGTCCTGAGTCTTGACTGACCTTTAAACGTAAGGGCCAAAATGTTGACTGACCTTGCAACACTTCTATTTCTCCAATTTTTGATCTGCAGACTTATGTTGTTAACCATCCAGAAGAGAAGCTGATTATTAACCTGCAACATATGAAGTTCAGTTTACTGTACCTATCTGACTAAATTCTTCTTAGTTGTTACACCTTTCTATTTGTATTTCTTCTTTTGATTTCTTATGCTAGGGAGACATTTGCACATGTGTGTCTTATTTATTTCACTCATGAGTATATGTGCAAGTGGCATACATTTAAATATACATGCTTCAAGTTTATCATTCTTTATAGCTGAGTAATACTCCATTGTATTAAAAAAATGCATCTTTTTCAACTATTCCTCATGTGATGGACATAATGTTTTCAGTTCCTCCAGGTAGGGGGATAGTTGGCTTGAATGGGATGTCCAGTCCTAGTTTTGTGAGGAGTCTCCACACTGATCTCCACAATTCTTGCACTAGTCCACATTCCTACCAGCAGTAGAGAAGTGTTCCCTTTTCTAAACATACACTCTAATATTTGTTGTTGGTTGATTTCCTTATGATAGCCATTCTTTGAGAAGTGAGATGGTAGCTCAGTGTTGTTTTAATTTGCATTTCACGGGTGTCTAGTGATGTGGAGCAATTTTTCATATATTTATGTGTTTCTTTAATTTTGTCCTCTAAAAAGTGTGTATTCATCCCAGATGTCCATTTCTGAACTGCGTCTTTAAATTTGAGGAACCTAATGTATCTTAGTTCTTTATAAATTCTAGAGAGTAGACCTTTGTCTGAGTGGTTATTAGTTAAGATTTTTTTCAAAATTTGTGGGTTGTCTTTTCACTTTGTTGATAATTTCTTTTGACGTACAAAAACTTCTCAGTAAGAGTTGGTCCCAGTTGTTAAATGTTTCCCGTGTGAATACATGTTTGTTCATGAACTCTTTGCCTGCCTGTATGTCTTAAAGAGTTTCTCCTACTTTCTCTTCCAGGTTATTGAGTGTTTCTGTGTTAATTTTTATGTCTTTAATCCATGTTGACTTTAGCTTAGTAAATGGTGATAGACCTGGGTCAAATTTTAGTTCTTAGCATGTGGAAAGCTGGTTTTTCCAGCACCATTTGTTAAAGAGGCTATCTTTCTTCCAGAAAGTGTGTTTGGCCCTTTTGTCAAAGATCACGTGGGTTAATCACTTAATCATGGAAGTCATGAATGTGTTTGCATAGGCCTCTGTGTCTTATATATTTCATTGATCATCAGGTCTATTTCGTTGCCAATACCATGTTGATTTTATCACAGTGGCTTTGTAGTATAATTTCAAGTCAGGAATTTTGATGCTTCCTGCCTTGTCTTTGTTGGTCAGGATTGTCTTTGATATTCTAGGTCTTTTCTGGTTCCAAATAAATTTTAGGAATGATTTCTCTAGGTCTGGGATTGTATGTTGATGTCAGTTAGATAGGAATTACATTAAATCTGTACAATGCTTTTGGGAGTATGGCCATCTTCACAAAGTTTATTCCTCCTATCCAGGAGCAGGGAATGCCTTTCCATTTTCTGAAATCTTCTATGATTTCTTTTCTTAGGGTACTGTAATTTCTGTGAAAAGATCTTTGACTTCCATGATTAAGTGAATTCCAAGGTATTTCATTTTTCATGGTGCTATTATAAAAGGTATTGTTTATAAACTTTCCTTCACAGTGTGTTTGTTATCTGTGTACAGGAATGCTACTGACTTTTGAGTACTGACTTTGTGTCCTGCTATGCTACTGAATTTATGTATCAATTTTATTAGTTTCTTCGTGGAGTTTTTTTTGGTCTTCAAAGTAAAGTATCATGTCATCTGCAAATAGTGATAATTCAACTTTTTCTTTATCTATTCTTATTCCTTTTATTTCTCCCTATTTTCTAATGGCGGTTCCTAATGATTCCAAATGTATATTGAATAGGAGGGGTGATAGAGGACATCCTTGTCTTGTATCAGACCTAAGAGTAAAAGATAATGGCCAAAGTCCTTTTCATGCAGGACTTTGAACACGAATGAGTGTTGGGCTTTGTCAAAAGCCTTTTCTGCATCAATTGAGATGATCATGTGGTTTTTAGATTTCAGTCTATTAATATAGTGTATTACATTTATAGATTTTCAAATATTGAACCATCCTTGCATCCCTGGGATGAATCCTACCTGGACATGGTGTGTGATCTTCTTGATGATATGCTGTATTTTATTTGCTAGGATTTTATTGAGGAATTTTACATCTATGTTCATGAGGGAGATTGGCCTGTATATGGCCTTTTTAGTTGTGTCTTTCCCTGGTTTTGGAATCAGTATAATACTTGCCTCCAGAAATGATTTTGAGAGGACTGCTTCCTTTTCAATTTCATTGAAGTGTTTGAGGACAGTAGGGATTATATCTTCTATAAATTTCTTGTAGAATTCACCTGTGAATCCATCAGGAGCTGGACTTTTCTTTGTCGTCAGAATTTTTATTATGTTTCATATTTCATTGGCTATTATTGGTTATTGAGAGTTGCTATATCTTTTAAAATCAGTTTTGGTTATTTGTACCTTTCGAGGAATCTGTGCATTTCTTCTGTGTCTTCTACTCTGTAAGAACAAAGATTCTCAAAGTAGCTATTGATAACCTTCTGAATTTCCTCTGGGTGTATGTTGATTTTAGTCTTTTCATTTCTTATTGCTTGTATTTGAATTTTTTCTGTCCTCTTTTTGATGATGGTAACTAGTGGCTTATCGATTTTGTTTAGTTTTTCAAAGAACCAGCTTTTTGATTTGTTGATTCTTTGAACTGTTTTCTTTATCTCAGTTGAATTAATTTCTCCTCTAATCTTTATGATTTCTTCCAGTCTTTGTGCTCTGGGTTTGGTTTACTCTTCTTTTTCTGGATGTCAGAGGTGCAACGTATTAGGATGTTTATTTTTTCCCATTCTGTTTTCCTAAAGTGTGAGTTCATAGCTATGATTTTCCCTCAGAGAACTGCTTTCTTCACATCCCATAAATTCTGATATGTTGTGGTTGAATTTTCATTGAATTACAGATATTGTTTAATTTCATCTGTGATCCATTGATTGTTGGGTAAGGTGTTGTTTAATTTCTATACATTTAGCGGGTTTTTCTGGTTTCTTTTGGTGTTTATTTCTTGTTTCATTGTACTGTGGTTGGATAATATGCATGGGATAATTTCTGTTTTCTTCCATATACTTAAGTATGACCTATGGACTAATATGTCGTCTATTTTAGAAAATGACCTGTGTGCAGCTGAGAAAAATGTGTATTTACCTGTGGTTGGGTGGAACACTCTGTATATGTCCACCAGGTCCATTTGTTCTGAGCTCTGGTTCATTTCTGCTCCTTCTTTCTAATTTTTTGTCTGGTTGACCTATCTTTTTGAGATAAGGGGGTATTAATTTCTCCTGTTAATATTGTTGTCTTGGATAGTAGGTTTTTCATGTCCATTAAGATTTGTCTTACATAGTTGGGGTGCTCATGTGTTTGGTGCATAGATATTTATGATTGTTACCTTTTTCTCTTCAGTTTTTCCCCTGACTAATATGTAGTGGCCTTCTTTGTGTCGTTTGATCCTTTTTGATTTGAAGTTGAGACTGTCTGAGAACAGAATTGTTACTCTTGCTTTTTTCTGAGGTGTTGGGGCATGTGGCATTGTTTTCTGTCCTTTGGCTTTAAGACATGAATGTCTTTTTGAGTTAACTGTGTTTCTTGTATGCAGAGTATTGTTGGGTTTTGTTTACTAATCCTTGTGGATGTCTATTTCTCTCAATTGGTGAATTAAGCCCATTTACACTGATAGTTATTATAGAAATGTGTTGATTTATGTTGGTCACATTATTTACTTGCTGTTGTGTACTCCTTTTTGTCCTGTGTTTAATTGTTTTCCCTGTTTTGTGTGTTCCTTCTGTTCTTGTTTGTGGAGTTCTGGTCATTGTGGTCCTTCTTTAGAACATCTTTCAGCAGTCCATGTAGGGATGGCTTTGTCATCATGAAATTCTTTAGTTTTTCTTTGTCATGGAAGTATTTCACTTCTCCATCCAACTTGAAAGAGAGTTTTGGAGGGTATAGTAGTCTGGGCTGGAATTTATTTTCATAGAGGATTGAAGAACTCTGCTCCATTCTCTCCTTGCCTTCGTGGTTTATGAAGGGAAGTTGGCTGTAGTTCTGATGGGTTTTCCTTTGAATGTGATTTGCTTCTTCTCTCCAGCAGCTTTCAGTATATTATTCTTGTGCTAGATTTCTGAGATCTTGACTATTGTATGGATCAGTGTGTTTTTAATTGGGTTTCAGTTATTTGGTGTTCTGTATGCTTCAGTTACCTGAATGTTTGATTATTTCCTCATATTTGGGGAAGTATTCTGTTATTACTTGTGCCCATATTCTTTTTTACATCATTTTTATTCACTCCTTGGTCCTCATTGATGCCTATTAATCCCACATTATTCATCTTGACATCATCTTGCAGGTGATGGATTTGTTTTTCATGTATCCTTGTTGTTTTTTTAGAGATCCTTTTTCACCTTTTCACTAGCTGCACCAGCTTTTTCAAGATCTGAAACTCTGTCTTCGCTTTCATTCAAACGGTTTTGTAGACTCATGATTGAGATTTTAATTTCTTCTGTATCTCTTTGACTCTGCTTCATGTGTTCTATTTCTTTTCTGTATTACTCATTCCAGGAATTTGTCATATTTCTCATCTCCTCTATTTTTTTTTGATCAATGACTTCTTTAGAGGTAGCTATTAATTCTTTTACTGCAGAGTTTTGTTCCACATTTGGTTTCCTCCATATATTTCCATAATTGATTCTCTACTTCAGATACTATGATTTCAAAGATTTCTTTATTTCAGAAATTATTTCTGCTCTGAGATCCTCTTCACTTTTCTGCTATTGCTCCTTTGCTTGTGACTCTGTTAATTCATATATTTCCGCTGGAACAGTGTTCTCTGCACTTGTTTCGGTGGGCATAGGGTTTCTCCCATACATTTCTGGATTTGATTCACTACTTTAGATGCTATATATTCAGAAAGTTCTTTTTTTATTTCAGTCATTAATTCTGGTCTGATTTGCTCTATAGCTTTCTGCTGTTGTTTCTTTGCTTCACACTCTGTTAATTCATTCTCTTCAGCTGAGCTTGTGTCCTCTGCACTTATCATTGGTGGGCTTGAGGCCTGAGATTGCCTTTTGCACCTTATCTTTGTCATTTTGTATAACAATGACCTCTGACCTTTGGTGCAGTTACAACGTTAGCGTGTAATGAGACTCTGGTGCCGATCTATTCATTTTGAGATTATCCATTTATACCTGGCATGTAGCTCAGTGTTGTGCTCATCTCCTTTTTGTTGCATCCATTCTGGCACAACTGTAAGCCTGTGGTTCCCCTCTGCTGTGCCCCTGGCTCAGGGAGCACCATGGAGGGCTGAAGCTCTCCCACACACTCACCGGGCCAGGCCAGGCTGGATCAGGTGCCAGAGAGTCACAAAAATTCTCACTCAATTGCTGGGCTTGGTGGTAGGGGCTCCAGGAAGTTGCATGGCAGCCTGGGTGCCATGGAGTTTTTAAACAAAGAATTTATATGCTTTAATTTACAAATTTTAAAAAGTTCTTTGGTCATTCTGAGGAGAAGGAACTGTAGAGGGCAATGATATTGACAAGGCACCTTCTCAGGAGCCTCTTGTGGCAATCTGGTGCCTTCTTCTCTTCCCTAGAAAAACCATAAAGAATAGTTTATGGTTGAGACCTTCCTTTCTTTCAAAGCTAGTCTCCTCAGCCTTTACCATGTTCATGGGGTTGAGTCAGGAGGTTCTTCCTGTGGAGTACATGTCTTCCCTCAGCATAGAAGCATGAATTAGTAAGGGAAGAGTTGCAATCATACATTCAGACTCCAGCTCTGCCCAGGGGTACAGAAAATGTCTGTGAAGAAGGTATGGAGCCCCACAAAATCTGGTTATGATGCTGGAGAGCAGTCCCTACATTTGATTGCCATATTTTTTTCTGAATAGTCATGGATGAAAAACAAATTCCTTGCTTCTGTAAAAAAAGACTCTTTTGAAAACTCCTGAACATTAATTTGCTTAATGCTGCCCTGTCACAAATGGTATGTTTCACCTGATACATTGGCACGAGGGATGGCAGAAGCCACCTCATATATTAGCGTCAGGCTTCAGCAGCAGCAGCGTTTGTCAGGAGTTGCTTAAGTGACAGACACAAAACACCTGATTGTATACCTAGAGCTACCAATTATAGCAGAGCAGCTCACGTCTCTATCTGCCATCAGTGATTTGTATGTCTCTGCAGAAATGAGCACGAAACAAATCTGGAAGGAAGTAGATATTCAAATTAGTTCTCTGACCAACCTTTCACAATGAGAACAGATATCTGTTCTGAAAGTTTTGCGTGGCAAGTTTCCTTGGGGCATTTGTTTGCTGCCTCTATTCTTTCTTCTGTCCAAATGTAAGCACTCAGACCCAGGTAAGCCCAGAGGAGCTGGCCTAATTCAGGCATAGAAAATGATTTTCAATTAGAGAGGATTCATTTTTATAAGTTCTGAATCTAGTCCAAATTGGAGTTCAACCCTCAAGACCAGAAAAAAAAGAAAGAGATAAACTTCCTTAACAGCCCAGAATTCCACAATAATAGTGAGTTATCTGAAGAAGTTGTTGGCTGTAGCCATTTGCAGCTCAACTTATTATTATGGCTCCATGTTATATACCTCATTTTTATATTTTTTTGCTTGACGGTTAAGACAGAGATAGACCAAGCCCTAAATACCATAAGATGTAGCTTTAGTTTCTGTTGAGGTCAGTGAAGTCCCCTCAGGGTTTACCTTGTAATCCTGTACCTTACTCTGTAGATCCTTTGTCTGTGTCATCCATGTGGATGAGTCACAGCCAATGCTTGACCAGTTTACTCTCTGTGAGAGCCTGAGAGAAGGTTTTCTCTCCATGTGACTCTCTTCAAGCACACTATAGGACTTTGATCTCTTTCCTCTGTGGCTCACTACTCTCCTTGATCAGAAAATTTGGGGCACAACTGAGTTTCATGATGTTACACTTCAGGTTCTCCTATATCCTGAGTCTTCGCTGCCCTTGAAAGGCTAGGGCCAAAATGTTGACTGGCCTTGTGGCTCTTCTATTTCTCCAATTTTGATCTGTCAACTTAGATTGTTACCCATCCAGAAGAAAAGCTGTTTAGTACCCTGCAGTATATGCTGTTCAGTTTGCCCTAACTAACTGACTCAATTGTTTTTAGTTGTTGTTGCACATTTCTATTTGTATTTCTTCTTTTGACTTCTTATACTAGGGAGACTATACAATATGCACATGTATGTCTGGTTTATTTCATTTATGAGTATATGTTCAAGTGGTATCAACTTCAATATAAGTGCTTCAAGTTTGTCATTCTTAATAGCTGAGTAATATCCATTATATAGAAATACCACATCTTTTTCAACCATTCTTCATGTGATGGACATCTTGGTTGTTTCCAAGATTTGGCTATCACAAATTCTGCTGCTATAAACATAGGTACACATATATCACTATGATATAATGCTTTCATTTCCTCTGGGAATATTCCCAGTAGGGGGATAGCCGGCTTGAATGGGATTTCCAGTCCTACTCTTTTCTTTTTCAAGTATTAGTATTTTTATTAGCAGGATTACCAGTTGCATGACATTGGAGGACTTCTATGTCCAGCATTATGGCACAGTAGAGGCTTAGAGGATTGTCTAAAGCAATCAACAATATACTGTGTATATTGTTAAGGTGTTGCTGGTCTCACAAGAAGGAGCTTTTAAAAACATCTTTCCCTTAAAAACAATTCAAAGGGGCTGGGGAGATAGTTCAGTAAAATAAGGTCTTGACTGGCAAGTGCCGCCTCTTGAATTCAATCACCGGTACTGCTGAGCTATTGTTTTTTGTTTTAATTTTTATTTTATTGAAGTACAAATATCAATGAGACAGGTTTAAGATACCTTGACAAGATGAATTTGGTAAATTAATACATTGAAAAATGTTTTCATAATGTTTTGGTATCGTAGAAGGTGCATACATGATATTATACTTACAGACATTATAGCAGATGTCTCTTATCAGTAACTAAAGAGAGTGTAGCTGTTTATGTATCTTATTTTTTTTCTTTTATTTATTTTTATTTTTGTTTTATTGAAGTACAAATATCAATGAGACAGTTTTAAGATACTTTGACAAGATGGATTTGATAGATTAATACATTGCAAACTGTTTTTGTAACATTTTGGTATCATAGAAGGTGCATACATGATATTATACTTACAGACATTATTATAGCGTATGTCTCTTATCAGTAAATTAAGAGAGTGTGGCTGTTTGCGTATCGTATTTTTTACAACTGAATTACATCAAAGATTCAATAATTAATACTTTCTAACTTGTTATTTTCCTAGTGGTTGTCCATAGTACTAGGAGCCAACATAATATCCTGTCCAAGGACCATTAGTACAAATCTTGCCTCTAATAGAATTATGTAGAAGCACGGCATTATCTATCCCATCTGTACTGTCCATACACACACATCATGATTCTTCCTTTGTATACCCCTTCTTTTGTCTACAACTGTCAAACAAGGAAACTCCATTGTCATTCAACTAATTTAGGTGCCTGAACTCGACGACAAAATCCAACATAGTCCAGCATTCCACAACAATAGTGAGTTATCTGAAGAAGTTATTGACCATAGCCATTTACAGCTCAACATATTATGGCTCCATGGTGTATACCTCATTTTTACACTTTTCTGCTTCATGGTTAAGACATAGATAGAGCAAGACCTATATACCAACACATGTACTTTTTGTTTCTTATGAGTTCAGTGAAGTACCCTCTGGGTTTATCTTGTAGTCCTATACCTTATTCTGCAGATGCTTTGTCTGTGTCATCCATGTGGATGGGTCACGGCCAATGCTTGACCAGTTTGCTCTCTGTGAGAGCCTGAGAGAAAGTTTTCTCTCCATGTGACTCTCCCCAGGCACACTATAAAACTTCAATCTCTTTCCTCTATAGCTCCATAATCTCCTTATTCAGAAAATTTGGAGCTCAACTGAATTTCATGATGTTGCAGTACAGGTTCTCCTATGTCCTGAGTCTTCGCTTGACAGGCTAGGGCCAAAATATTGGCTGGCCTTGTGGCTCTCCTATTTCTCCAATTTTGATCTGTGAACTTAGGTTGTTAACCATCCAGAAGAAAAGCTGATTAGTATCCTGCAGCATATGCCACTAAGTTTGCATTATCTGACTCAATTGTTCTTAGTTGTTCTTGTACATTTCCATTTGTATTTCTTCTTTTCGCTTCTTATACTAGGGAGACCATACGATATTTAAACATGTGTGTCTGGTTTATTTCACTTATGAGTATATGTTCAAGTGGTATCTACTTCAGTACAAATCCTTCAAGCTTATCATTCTTAACAGTTGAGTAATACTCCATAATATAGAAATGCATCTTTTTTCAACCATTCCTCATGTGACATCTTGGTTGTTTCCAAGATTTTGCTATCACAAATTGTGCTGCTATAAACATAGGTTCCAGTCCTATTCTTTTGAGGACTCTCCACACTGATCTCCACAATGATTGTACCAGTCTGCATTCCCACCAGCAGTGAAGAATTGTTCCCTTCCCGACAACCTCTCCAATGTTTGTTGTTGGTTGATTTCTTTATGATAGATACTCTTTCTGGAGTGAGGTAGTATCTCAGTGTTTTTTTTTTTTTTTTTATTTGCATTTCACGGATGACTAGCGATGTGGAGCATTTTTTCATGCATTTATTCAATTCTTTAATTTCATCTTCTGGGAAGTGTGTATTTATCTCAGATACCCATTTCTGAATTGAATCTTTAAATTTGAGGCCTCTATTATATCTTAGTTCTTTATATATTCTAGACAGCAGACCTTTGTCTGATTGCTTATTAGTTAGGATATTATCAGAATTTGTGGGTTGTCTTTTCACTTTGTTGAAAATCTCTTTTGATGTCTAGATGCTCCTCAAGAAGAGTTGATGCCAGTTGTTAATTTTGCAAGTGTTTCCCATGCAAATATATGTTTGTTCATGAACTCTTTACCTCTATGTCTTCAAGAGTTCCTCCTACTTTCTCTTCTAGGAGATTGTTTCTGTTTTAATGTTTATATCTTTAATCCATTTTGACTTTAGCTTAGTGCATGGTGATAGAGCTGGGTCAAGTTTTATTTTGCTGCATGAAGAAAGCCATGTTTTCCAGCACCATTTGTTAAAGAGGCTATCTTTCTTCAGTTGTCTTGTTTGACCCCTTTGTCGAAAATCAAATGGCTTTGTAGATGCCATCGTAGTGTGTTTGTAGATGCCTATGTGTCTTCTAATCTATTCCATTGATCCTCAGGTCTGTTTCGTTGCCAATACCATGTTGATTTTATCGCATTGGCTTTGTAGGATGATTTCAAGTCAGGTATTGCGATGCTTCCTGCCTTGCCTTTATTGGCCAAGATTGCCATTTCTATTCTAAGTTGTGTGTGGTTCCAATAAATTTTAGGAATGATTTCTCTATGTCTGGGAGGTATGTTGGTGGCAGTTTGATAGGGATTCCATTAAATCTGTACAGTAATTTGGGGAATACGGCCATCTTCAAGATGTTGGTTCTTCCTATCCAGGAGGAAGGAATATCTTTCCGTTTTCTGAAATTTTCTATAATCTCTTTTCTTAGCATGTTGTAATATCCTGTGAAAAGATCTTTGACTTCTTTGCTTAAGTGTAATCCAAGGTATTTCATTTTCCGCGGTGCTATTGTAAAAGGTTTTGTTTCTATTTTTTCCCTTTCAGTGTGCTTCTTATCTGTGTGGAGGAATGCTATTGACTTGTGAGTATTGACTTTGTGTCCTGCTATGCTACTGAATTTCCACATGAGTTCTGGAAGTTTCTTGGTGCAATTTTTTGGGCCTTCGAAGTAAAGAATCATGTCATCTGCAAATACTGATAATTTAACTTCTTTTTTATTACCTATTCTTATTCCTTTCATTTCTCCCTCTTTTCTAATGGCTGTTGCTAATGAATCCAAAACTATATTGAATAGGGGGGGAGATAGAGGACATCCTTGTCTTGTACCTGATAGAAGAGTAAAAGATTTCAGTTTTTCCCCATTTAGGATTATATGAGCTTTTGGGTTGTCATTGATGGCTTTTATCAAGTTAAGGTAGAGTCCATCTATTCCAATTTTCTTTAGGACTTTGAACATGAATGAGTGTTGGACTTTCTCAAAGGCTTTCTCTGCATCAATTGAGATGATCATGTGGTTTTCAGATTTCAGTCTATTAATGTAGTGTATTACATTTATAAATTTTCGAATATTGAACCATCCTTGCATCCCAGGATGAATCCTTCCTGGTCATGTATTATGATCTTCTTAACGATTTGCTGTATTCTATTTGCCAGGATTTTATTGAGTGTTTTTGCTTCTATGTTCATGAAGGAGATTGGCCTGTATTATTCCTTTTTGGTTGTGTCTTTCATTGGTTTGGGAATCACTATAATACTTTCCTCCAGAAATGATTTTGGAAGGATTGCTTCCTTTTCAGTCTCATTGAACAGTTTGAGGAGTGTGGGGATTATATCTTCTATAAATTTCTTGTAGAATTCACCTCTGAATCCATCAGGACTTTGACTTTTCTTTGTCATTAGGCTTCTTATTCCATTTCCTATTTCGTTGGCTGTTATTGGCTTATTGAGAGTTTATATATCTTCTTGATTCAGTTTTGGTAATTTGTACCTTTTGAGGAATCTGTCCATTTCTTCTGTGTCTTCTATTCTGAGAGTGTAAAGATTCTTGAAGTAACTATTGATAATCTTCTGAATTTCTTCTGGGTCTATGGTGATTTCACCCTTTTAATTCCTTACGGCATGTAGTTGAATTTTTTCTTTCCTGTTTTTCATGAGGTTGGCTAGAGGCTTATCAAGTTCATTTAGTCTTTCAAAGAACCAACTTTTTGATTTGTGGATTCTTTGAACTGTTTTCTTCATCTCAATTGAATTAATTTCTGCTCTAATCTTCGTGATTTGTTTCTGTCTTTGCTCTCTGGGTATCATTTCCTCTTCTTTTTCTAGATGTCATAGGTGCAACATTATTTGTTTCTGTTCAATTTTCCTAATGTGAAAGTTCATAGCTATGATTTTCCCTCTAAGAACTGCTTTCTTTGCATCCCATAAATTCCACTAAGTTGTGCTTTGATTTTCATTGAATTGTAGATATTGTTGAATTTCTTGGTTAATTTCTTCTGTGACCCATTAATTGCTGAGTGGGGTGTTATTTAATTTCTATGAATTTAGCTGGTTTTTCTGGTTTCTTTTGTCATCTAGTTCCAGTTTCATTGCAGTGTGGCCATTTAATATGCATGGGATGGTTTCAGTTTTCTTGCATATATTTACACATCACCTCTGGACTAGTATGTGGTCTATTTTGGAAAATGACCCATGTGCAGCTGAAAAAATGTGTGTTTAGCTGTGGTTGGGTGGAACACTCTGTGTATGTCCACCAGGTCCATTTGTTCCAAGTTCTGGTTCAGTTCTGCTACTTCCTTGCTATGTTTTTGTCTGGTTGATCTATCTTTTTGAGATAAGGGGATGTTAATGTCTCATGTTAAGGTTGTAGTCTTAGATATTAGGTTTTTCATGTCCATTAAGATTTGTCTTACATAGTTGGGGTGCTCATGTGTTTGGTGCATAGATATTTATGATTGTTACCTCTTGCTCTTCATTTTCCCCTGACTAATATGTAGTGGCTTTCTTCGTGTCATTTGGTTCTTCTTGATTTGAAGTTGCGACTGTCATAGAACAGAATTGCTACTCCTGCTTTTTTCTGAGGTGCTGGGACATGTAGTATTATTTTTTTCTGTCCTTTGACTTTGAGCCTATGAGTGTACTTTTGTGTTAAGTGTGTTTCTCGTATACAGTGTACTGTTGGGTTTTGTTTCCTAATTCAGTGTGCCAGTCTGTTTCTCTTAATTTGTGAACTGAGTCCATTTACATTGATGGTTATAACTGAAATGTGTTGACATATGTTTGTCATATTTACCTGCTGTTGCTTACTCCATTGCATCCTGTGTTTAGTTGTCTGTCCTGTTTAGTGAGTTCCTTTTGTTCTCATTCATGGAGTTCTGGTCATTTTGATCTCTCTCTAGAATATCTTTCAGTCCCCTGTGCAAGGATGGCTTTGTCATCATGAAATTCTTTAGTTGTTCTTTGTTGTGGAAGTATTTCACTTGTCCATCAAACTTGAAAGAGAGTTTTTCAGGGTATAATAATCTGGGCTGTAATTTTTTGTCTTAGAGGACTTGAACTCTGCTCCATGCTCTCTTTGCCTTCATGGTTTATGTAGAGTAGTCGACTGTAATTCTGATGGGTTTTCCATTGAACGTGATCTGCTTCTTCTCTGTAACACCTTTCAAGATATTATTCTTGTGATGGATTTCTGGGATCTTGACTATTATATGTCTCGGTGTGTTTCTACTTAGGTTGAAGTTATTTGGTATTCTGCATGCTTCAGTTACCTGAATGTTGAATTGTTTCCTCATATTTGGGAAGTTTTTTGTGATTATTTCTCCCTAAATTCTTTTTATGTCATTTGTATTGACTCCTTCATTCTCATTGATGCCAATTAATCTCACATTGTTCATCCTGGCAACATCTTGCAGGTGGTGGATTATTTTGTCCTGCATTCTCATTGTTTTTAAGCATTCCTTTCTGAACTTTTCACTATCTGCATGTGAGTCTTCAGTATCTGAAACTCTGTCTTTGCTTTCACTCAAATGGTTTTGTGGACTCGTCGTTGATATGCTTCGTTCTTCTATATGTCTTTGACTCTGTTTCATGCATTCTATTTCTTTTCTGTATTGCTCCTTCAAGAAATCTGTCACATTTCTGATCTCCTTTTTTTTTTTTTTATCCATGTCCTCTTTAGAGGTAGTTATTAATTCTTTTTCTGCAGAATTTCTTCAAGTTGGGTTTTCCCTGTACATTTCCGGACTTGTTTCTGTATTTCAGATGCTATGATTTCAAATAATTCTTCTTTTTCAAAGAATTCTTTTTTGATTTCAGAAATTATTTCTGGTTTGAGTTCCTCATGGCCTTTCTGCTGTTGTTTCTTTGCTTCAGACACTGTGAATTCATATGCTTCTGCTGGAATAGTGCTCTCTGCACTTGTTCTGGGTGAACATTGATTTTTCCCCCCAGATGTTTCTGGATTTGATTGTTTATTTCAGATGCTATGTATTTAATATTTCTTTTTTATTTCAGGAATTAGTTCTCATCTGAGTTCCTCTATACCTTTCTGCTGTTGTTCCTTTGCTTCCGTATCTGTTAATTCATTCATTTCAGCTGAGCTAGTGTCCTCTGCACTTACTGGTGGACTCGAGGCCTGAGATTCCATTTTTCCCCTTGTCTTTGTCATTTTCTATAGCACTAACCACTGACCTTTGGTGTAGAGCTTTGGTGCAGCTATAACCTTAGCGTGTAATGAAATTTGGGTGCCAATCTATTAAATTTGAGATTATTCAGTTATGCCTGGCCTGGATCTAGCTGTTGTATTCAGTTCCTTTTTGTACAGCTCCTGTGGTTTCCCTCTGTTGGTTCCCTGGTCAGGCGGGCAGCATCCGAACCGTGATGCAGCATGAGTAGTGAAAATTCCCTCTATCTTGGCTTGCTTTGGCGTGGAGATCTGGAAAGTTGCTGGAGTCAGCCCTCCTGTCTCAGGAAGGTCCCTCTCTAGGTAGGTGGGCCTGGACTTTAGTGTTCTTCAACCGAGCTGCACTGAGTCTGGGACCCCGGGGTGGAATCAGGGATCGCTGGGAAAGGGTGATTGCTGGGAAAATCCTTCCAGCGCTGCAGGCCTGGAGCCCTCACTCACCAGCTGAGCTGTCTATTTATCTATTATTTATTTATTCATTTATTTATTGTATTTGGTACAGGTTCTCACTCCATATCTCAGACTCATAGTATACCTCCTGTTTTCAGCCTCCCTAGTACTCGATTATAGTCATGTACCAACACACCCAGTGTGACATCTTCTTTTCCCGTTGTTTGATTGATGGACATTTTGGTTATTTCCTTTACAAACTAAGCTTCTGTAAACCTGGGTGTACATATACCTTTATGATATGATGTTTTTAATTCTGGGAAAATATCCAAGTGTGAATAGCAGGGTTAAATGGGACCTCTAACTCTAGGGGTTTTTTTTTTTTGTTTGTTTGTTTTTGTTTTTTTTAAATCTTCAACCACATTTCCCCAGTGGTTGTACCAGTTAACATTCCTACCAAGAGTGAATAAGGTTCCTTTCTCATCACAGCCCTACCAGCATTTGTTATTGATTTATCTTTTGATGATAGTCATGATTTTTGGGGTGCGATGGAATCTCAGTGTTGTTTTAATTTTCATTTCTTGAATGGCCAATGATGTTGATCATTTTTTCATGTATTTGTCTTCCATTTGTACTTCTATACTTCAAAAGTGTGTACACATCTCAAATGCCCATTTTTTTTATTGGATCTTTGAATTTAGGAGATCTGAAATTTTAAATTCTTTGTATATTCGGGATGAGAAGTTCTCTGTCTGAGGGGCAGTTGGTTAAATATTTTTTCCCCATTTTTGTGAGTTTTCTTTTTACTCTGTTGGTGATATTTTTTGATGTTCAAAAACATTTTAATAAGATAAGATTTCAGTTGTTGATTCTCTGAAGTATTTCCTGTACAGTTAGTGTTCTATTCATGAAGTCTCTGCCGATTCCTATGTCTTCAAGATTTCTATCCACTTTCTTTCCCAGTAGATTTAGTGTTTCTGCTTTAATATTTATATCTTTGATCCTTTTTTACTTTAGTTTAGTGCATGGTGAAAGACATGGGTCTAGTTTTAGTCTTTGCCGTGTAGAAATCAAGTTTTTCCAACACCATTTATTAAAGAAGCTGTCTTTCTTCCAATAAAGATGTTCAGACCCTTTGTTAAAGATAAAATGGCTATGTGTGTGTGTGTATATGTTTTCATTCTCCAATCTGTTTTATTGATCCTCAGGTTGTTGTTGTTGTTTTTTTTTTTTTTTTTTTTTTTTTTTTTTTTTTTTTTTTTTTTTTTTTTTTTTTTTTTTTTTTTTTTTTCTGTTTTGTTTCTTTATCAATACCATGCTGGTTTTTTATCACAGTAGCCTGATAGTGTAATTTTAAGTCAGGGATTTTGATGCCTCCTCCCTATTCTTTGCTGCCCACTATTGCTTTTGCTGTTCTAGATCTCTTTTGGGTTCAAATGAATTTTAGGAATATTTTCTCTAGATCTTTGAGGATGATAATGGAATTTTGATCAGGATTGCATTAAATCTGTTCAACAGTTTTCAAAGCATGGCCATTTTCACAATGTTTCTTCCTATCCACGAGCAAGGAATATCTTTCCATTTTCTGATATCCTCTTCAATACCCTTTTTCAAAGTACCATAAATTTCAATGTATAGATTACTTCCTTGGTTAGATTGAGTTCCAAGTGTTTCAGTTTGGTGGTGCTATTGTGAAAGGTGTGGTTCCCCTAATTTCTTTTGCCGTGAGCTTGGTCTTTATGTAGAAGAATGCTTTTGATTTTTGAATGTTGACTTTGCATCCTGCTATGCTAATGAATATATATATATATATATATATATATATATATATATATATATATATATATATATATTTTAACTCGGGATTGAATTCAGGACCTTGCCAGGCAGGTACCTACTGAGCTATCTCCCAGGATCCTAAAATTGGCTGTTAAATCTACAAGTCTTTTGGTGGAGTTTTCAGGGTCTTCTATGTAGATTATCTTGTCATCTGTAAATAATAACAATTTCACTTCTTCCTTTCATATCCTTGTTCTTTTTGTTTGTCTCTCTTGTCTCATTTTCTGGCTAAGTTTTCTAGGATTATATTGAATAGGAGTGCACCATATGTTTTTTTTTTTTCCTCTTCAGATGTATATTGAAATCTATATATTTCCTCTCAACACACGCAAGAGTTCACATGTAAATCTCTGACTATAATCCAGCAACACAAGGTTTATTGTAGCTTTCCTACCTTTTACACCTTTCTGTGACTGAAAAAAACTATCACAATTTGTTGCTCAATTCTTATATTCATGTTGTTTCAGGATTGTAATTTTAATCCTTTGAGAAATAAATTTATCAACTATGTTACAGTGTTTATGTACAATTCTTTGTAACTCTATCCTTAGCTTCATTTTAAAAACATCATAGGTTACCTCCTCTTATTACTCTGTTTGAGTAAGTTATTCCATACTTAATAATACATTTAGATTCATCTGTCTGTCAGCATTTCACCTTGCACCTATTAGCTTTCTTATTTAGTGTCTATATTATTATTATTATTATTATTATTATTATTATTTGTGTTTTAGGGATGTTCAGGTCTGATTACTAGATCGAATTCATACTGATGCTCCTGTTTACAGCCTCCCAAATGCTGGGATTGCCAGCACAGGCCACCATGCCCAGCTTCAATTGCCATCTCAGTGCACCCCTGGGGTGCGGCCAGAGAGGCAGTCCCTGGGATGAGACCCCTGGTCTCTGCGCCTACTTGCAGGCTCTTTAATCCACTGAGCTTTTTGGCTGGCCCTTAGTATTTTCAAAATTATCACCCAGTGAGCTTCAACTTATGGTATACAGGTCTATGAGTTTTGAAAAATGCACCTACATCCTGCCCCCCGGACCATGGAGAGCTGAGATGTGCAGTCTTGTAGTCAGTTTTTCCTTATTTCCAAAGAACAGCTGATTTGTTTTCCATTCCTATAGTTACACAGATAATTTAATTTTTTCCTCTATATTATTTTAACATTCAGATAGCTCCTTATTATGTGGACTTAGATATAATACAGTCCACATTTTCTCATTATGGAATGTATTAGGACACACTGATCTACTACAGGCAAATAGTCTACTATGGGCTGCGGAGTCAGACCCCCATCTCTGATACTCACTACCTATAGGACTATTACCAAGTTACTTAGCATTTCATTGCTCCAGTTTCTTTTTTTTTTTCCTAAAATGGGGATAATAATATAAAAATACCTGTTTCTTACTATTTCTGTGAAGGGAAGGTGAGCTAAAATATGTAAAATTTTTAGAATGAAGCCTAGAATATAGCAAACAGTGCAAAAATATTAGTTGCTGTCATTGTCATTCTATTACCAATCTATAATTACAGTGTCCTTATTTAAAATGAATAAAATTCCTCTTCATTAAGTACTTTATCTACTAAACTATCTGTAGAATATTTAGGAGTCACAGAATGGAAACTTTATAGTTACTGAGTTGTGGTGTGATCTAGCCTGCTTTGTTCTCATTTATTTTTTATTTGGTTTAACCTTTTCAATCTAATGATCACCTTCAATAGGTAAGGTAATGTCTATGCCTGTGGATATGATGCACATTGCCCAGAAGAGAGATGCTCTGAGTCACTGTCATCCCTGGAACAGTGACATTTTCACAGTGGCAGCTGGTCCAGACTACAGGTAGAGCCAGAGACCTTGGAGCTAAAGGAAACTGTTGAATAGCCCTCCTGAGAATGGAGGCCTGTGACCTTCCCCTTGTTAATGGTTCTCTAATCAATAGAGCAAACCATCTACAGCAGGCAGAGGATGCTTTGTACCCTAGCCACTGTGACATAATGTTGAAACGAATGCTCAATTCAGAGGAAAGGGCACATGTAACAAAAGCAACTCTGAGCACAGAGGCTGAGGGCATGTGGCCTTCATACTGACACCCTGATGGGGACAGGGAGGCCTAGCCCTTCAGCCAGGCTGGTTGTCCTCCTGATTGTCACCACACATGTGCGTCATAGGGCAGGTGGGAGTTATATGTATTCAGAAGTGTTGCGAATATAATAGGATGGCTTTATGTTAAGCAAGAAAGCACTTTTATTACATCTAGTCTCTTGCTCCAAGCTGAAGATGAGAGAAATCCTCTAATCTCACTCAGTTTTAATCCTGGATTAAGTCAGATCTGCTAATAAAACACTAGTAAATTCAAGAATAGTTTGCAATTATCTTTAAGTTCTATTACTTAAATTACATGGTTTTAAATATATACACAGATGAAGCAAAGTATATTTTAAATTCCCCATACCCTTAAAGAAAGAGTTAAAGAACATTAAGAGTTTCAACAACAAAGTTCCCTCAGTTCTAGAAAACTAAAAGAAATGAAAAGGGAATAGGCAGTATTAGGATAATATTTGCAATAGTTTATGTAAAGAAACTAATTTGATTTAGAAATATGGCTCCACATAGTGGATGAGAAGGTAAAGCTTTTGAGATGTAGCATGTACAAAGCTTAGTATGGGTCTGCTGCCCCAGACCTGCCTTCCCAACTTTAGAGAGAATTGCATTATCTATACAGACAAGTATCTCCCAGGCAAGGCAGGGGAATTAGCTGTCCTCACAAATGATCTCTGCTCATGGGTCTTGTTTAGAAAGCAAAACAGAGGTTGGGTGAATCTAAAAATCGGAAGGGGACAGTCACAGGTCAAGGCTTCTGAGCCTTGCTCTTTCAAGTCTTCTGCTCCAGGAAATGCCTTTTCTCATTTCTGGAAACTGGGGGTCAAGGCAGTCCTGTTTCTCTGGAGCTGAATAATTTCCCAAACTACACATATCACCCTGAAAGGTGCAGGACATTCTGAAATTGCATGCAAAATTTCATATGAAGAAGAGGATATGAATTTTGTTGTTGAGAAGATAGTATCTTTCATTAGTGTCATGGTTTGGGGTTTTGTGAGGGAAACAATGCAATGCAGGACAAATTTTATAGTATTATCTTATGATGAATCACTCAAACAATCATGTACACAAAGTGAAGGAAATCTATCCAAACGATGAAGACCAAGGAATCCAGCTGAGGGCCTGGATCCTAATATTCTGCATGAGACAGGTGAAATCCTAGAGCTCATAACTTCAATATCTTCCACAAATCCAACTGGTAGCCTAGAGCCCAAGACAAAGGCTCATGAAGGTCCACTTCAGGGATCTGCTTTGGAAAGGCCCAAAGGTCAGTGGTGGAAGTTAGAAAGTGTATGCCAGTAGAATACAGGATCTATGCTAGCAGGCCAATTGATCTGAACTGGAGTAGAAAGCAGTGCTCAAGATAAGTACCAGAGCTCCCCCCAAAGTACCAAAGCCATCTTCAGCATCAGTGAGATGCTGAGCTCCTCCAGCAATGAGGAAAACTGAGTTCCCTTGAGGAAAGCCAACTTGACAATCTTCTCCATGGGGCTGAGCAGTGCACCATCTTCCCCTCTGGAGCCAGGAAGCTATGCTCAAGATAAGGACCAGAACTCTCCCAACATGAACTGTAGCCATTCTCAGTGACAACAAAGGACCCAAGCTTTTCCTTCAACAAGAACAGCCAAGTTCATCAGGAAAGCCAACATAAAATGGTCTTCCAGCAGAATAGCCCAAGACAGAGCCAGAAACTTCCAGCAGTTCTAACAAATTCTCTGAACAACTTCCCTAAGAGCCTCATCCAGCTCTTCTCCAGTTTTTCATCTTACTCTGCTGGCAACACCCTCAGGTGGGCCTCCCACACCCAGTAGCACACTAGTTCAATTCAGCTGGGTGAAGCAAGTCAACCATCAGTTAGCTAACCACTACAGTTAGGTTCTTAAAAAGTACATGTTCCAAAAATATTAATGATTTTTAACATACTGTGTTTTACTCAGCTTTTCCCAAAAATGCAAAATTATCTACATTTTTTACAAGCTAAAATTTATAATAACTTAGCACCAAGCATTAAATGTGAATGTTGATTCAACTAATCTGATTGGCTGGTATTAAAATCCCTTCCCTCTGACTTTGTTATATATCTCTTGGACCATTCTTTATTCTGTTGCGCCCAGGCTGTTGTGCCCAGGTAGGTTTATAAGTAGCAATGACTTTGGGAAGATCCTGAGTTCCTAGGATGTGCTGAAGAAGGGAGAACTAGTTGAAGATAGTATTGAATAAGAGAAAGGGAAATGTGTGTAAGCATAGGTGTGGGTCTATTTGTGTGTGTCATAGCTATAAATAAATGTGTGATTATCTATGAAAATTGTATGAGTGAGTTTCAAAAAATGAGCGAGTACACATGTTGATATGCTCACATATACATCTATATGAATGCTGCTTTATGCTTTTGTGTTAAAACTTGAGTGTGTACAGGTATGCCATGATCTGGAACCAGAAGTTATGGAGGGTGTGGAAAACCAAGACCAACCAGAAATGTAATAGATGACGAGAGGAGAGAAGCATTCTTCAGGAATAATTTTAGAGTAGTGATGCACATAGGCACTGTTTCAAGTTATTTACAATAAGCCAAACATACCTATGAGTTCTATTTGTGACAAAACCATAGGCACTGCTAATAATAGCAGTTTGTTGCCTACATTAATGTAAGGGGCTGGGGTGCAGTTTAGTGGGAGATAACTTTCCCAGCATATAAGAGGCCTGGGTTCAGCCAACAACAACGAAACAAACAAACAAACCAAAAAAAATAGCAGCAGCAGCAACAACAGAATGAAGCACTGAATTTTAGTCTTACCTACTGAAAATGGAGATGTTAAATTTTCCTATTCACATTTATGAGCCCTCTGAAAATTAACAATAGCTTCTGTTGTATTGTTCACTGACCCTATGTTAATAAACCCCAACTGAGGTAGGCATGTCTAACATTTTCAATGGAAATACAGAATGGATTGGAATGGGAAGCTTCAAGAAGCTTGTATTTGTAAAAGTATGATATTAAGTATTTTATTTCAGTAAATAAGATGTGTGTGTGTGTGTGTGTGTGTGTGTGTGTGTGTGTGTGTGTGCACATGTGTTGGGTCATAACATAAAAACAGGCAAAATGGTTACTGAAACTTTGTGCCAGAGAATCAAGTTTTAAATAAATCATAAAACTCCCAGGATGCCAGAGATGGATGTTAAAGGCAGCAAGCAACTAACTCAGGTTTAGTTTCAGAAACTTTCTTCCAAAAACTGTGAGAAGGACGGATCAGAACAGGAGAGGCAAAGAACAGCGAGCTCACTTGGAATGCAGGGAAGCATGGTGCTGTGCAGAGGGAAAACAAAGGGGCAGGACCAACCCCAGGCTGCCAAGGCAGCACAGCGTAGAACGTGGTGCCACAGGGTGTGGGAGATGCCCCAAAGGAAGGAGCTGTTTGCTTCCGGTCCTTATTTAGGCCTCTATGTGGATGGATTCCAATCCATTCTGTATTTTCATTGAAAATGTTAGTCTTGATTACCTCAGTTGGGGTTTCTTAATATAGGGTCACTGAACAATACAACAGGAAGCTATCATTATTTTCAGAGGGCTCATAAATGTTAATAGGAAAATTTAACATCTCCATTTTCACTAGGTAAGACTAAAATTCAACACTTCATTCTGTTGTGGTTGCTGCTGCTGCTGCTATTGGGTTTTTTTTTTTTTTTTTTTTTTTTTTTTTTTTTTTTTTTGTTTGTTGTTGTTGTTGGCTGAACCCAGGGCCTCTTACATGCTGGGAAAGTTATCTCCCACTAAATTACACCCATCTGAAACAGAGCTCTCAAGAGCCAGAGTTTGAAGGAAAAGAGATGAAATTTGCTTCCAAAACTGCTGATTTTGGTGCCCTAACTCTGAGTGTCAGAATCTTTCTAGATTTTGATTTTATCATTTCTTTAATGTAGTTTTTGTCTGAATAGTTTTTGAGCTTTATTGGATATAAAGATTCTAATGCATAAAACTGTTTAAAGCACTTTGTACATTTGAAAGGACTTTTTAAACAGAATCTCAAAATATTTCTACAAGTAATAGTGATTTCCTATATAAGTGAAATATTATTTTCATGAAAACAACAGTAAGGAACCAAGGATATAGCTCAACAGCTTAAGCACCTTTCTGGCAAATGCAAAGTCCTAAGTTTGATCTCCAGTAACACACACACACACACACACACACACACACACACACAATGAGAAAACAAACCAAAACAAAGAAGGAAACAGCAAAATTCAAACTAAAGTGAGTTAAAAGGGAATATATTAACTCATTTTAAATACAAATTATAGAGCTAAGTCTAGGCTTCAGGTAGCCAGATCCAGGGCTTCTTGATTTTGCTGCAGCTCTCACCTGGGAGCTCTTCTCTTCTGTGCATTGGCTTTAGTCTCAGAAACCTTTCGCTTTATGCGATCAATTCACAGTAACTAACTGCCCTGATTCCAGTCTGAGGTAAGACGATCTTTCTTTCTCTCAGTTCCTGTAAGTGTATTGTGCTAATTAGATAAGTTTAGGTCAGTTGCCTCCCTATGGATCAATCAGGGTAGCTGTGGGAAATAACTAATTTGTTTAGAATTAAAGACAGATGGATCCAGTTCAGAATACTGGTTGAGAAGCAGGGAGAAGTACCCTTGAATAAATATTGAAAGTCACCAATATTGCCAAAAGCAAGTCAAATGGATACTTTGGAAGAAAGCCTCAGAAGTTTGGAAGACTAGACCAGACAGGATTATGGCTTAGGGTAGGGTTGTGGATAGAGAAGGCATGAGGTACTCTTTTGTTGAACTGGATATCTACATTGATGGTTGAAAGCACAAATACATAGCTTTGAAGCATCAGGCTACTTTTAGGAGATGGACTTGGGTGAAAATTCAGAATGTGTAGTAAGTGTGGGTTATAGGAAGCCCTATTCATGAGCAAAGCTAGGGCTCAGTGGGTAGAAATGTTTAGAAGAATATATATCTGGTACAGGGTCCCACTATGTAGCTCAGACTTCCCAGTGCTAGGATTACAGACATATGCTACCATTCCTGGTCTTTGTGTTTGGCTCAGTGCACCTGGGGGTGGTGCCGGTGCAGCCTCTGGTACCAGGGATTGAACCTCAGACCCTGAGCTTGCCTAAGCAGGTGCTTACTCCACTGAGCTATCTCGCTGGCCTGTAGTGTAGATTATTAAACTGAGAGATTAGCGGGCTTCTTTGTGATAGATGTGAATTTGTAGAAGGAACAGTAACAGCTCTTCTTGTTCCCAATAGGACCTACTGTCTGGCACATTGTAGCCTTCGCTCCTGAGTCCCCTTCTGGCTGTTTCTTTCACACCATAGCCATGAAGACAGGCTGAGAGGAAGATAGACTGGGTGGGCTTCGGGGGAAAGTGTGTGGTTAGCATTTTGGCTTTGGCTTAGTTGACCATAAATAGACTCCTACACATACACATAAAGTATTTCAATTGCCCCACACACCTACAAGTGGATTTGCACATGTGTGAGCATGCACACATACGCAGGTGCACACGCACACACATATACCTCAAAAAGCAATTCCCCCACCCCCAAAGCATCAAGAAAGTTCCCCTTTCCACTTAAATGCTTTTCCAAATGGTCTTATTTTATTTTATTTTATTTTTTTTATTTATTTCTCTGCCATATCCTTTTCAATCTGGAAAGTGACTTGGCCTCTTTTCCCCCATCTATTTTCTGCCTTCCTGCTATTCAGTTTAGGCATGAAACACAGAACTAGATTGAAAGCATTCAATGGCTATTCAATCGGAGAAGAAAAGAGCCCCTTGGAGCTTTATTAGATATGAAGATCCACAATAAAAATCAATTTCTGCCTCTTTATGCAGTTTAAATGACAAAGCACCCACCCATTCTGCAGCCATTGTGCTGGGGAAATGTAATTCAGTCCCCGAGCTGGGCCCGGAGCACCGCGGACTCCCTGACCTGCACTGACAGATTCCAATATGATACAGACCTTCGGAGATAATGACAGCCACTTCATCTCACTGCAAGAAAAAAGTTATCTGATATCTTTGAGGGTTAAAAGGCTATGTGGGCAGCATTTTCAATAACCCACTAAATCAGCATCTTAAAAAAATACCTAAGCTTTGTTCCTTGAAAAAAAATTTTGCCCCTTACCCCTAACTTCATTTCTGAGCCCCAGCTGATCATGTCACAAGTGTCTCCTGCCAAACCTATTGAAGCTTCTTGGGGACAGAAGGGAGCCCTCCTATATAATTAGTGCAAGAGGAAACAAGGTGGGAGCAATGTCTTTATTCCTCTAAGAAATATGGATCCTCTGGGCTCCTGATCATCACAAAATAAGTGGGATAAAATCAGAGGGGGCAGAAACAAGTTCCAACCCATTAAAAATGCTACTATAAGAAGTTTTATTTGTAGAAATGTACACACAGCCCCTTTAATAGAAAGAAGTGTGTGCTTGAAGAAAGTTCGTGAGGGAGTTGTTGCCAAGGAACCATGGCTAGGCATGAATTCTGTGGGTTGAAACCCTCCTGGTAGAGGAGGGAAAGTTAAGGAGAGCCTTGTGTTTCTCATTTTCTTCTAAAATGGTTAACATGCAGTAAAAACCTATGGCTAGAAAGCAACCCTTATGCTTTATGCTCAATGTGAGCCTCGTTATGAAACCAATCTCAGGGAGGTAGGGGGAGAAGAAAAGCTGGGGTATGAATTATACCAGTTTCTGGAACCTGAGCTAGGTCTGAAAGGTGCCTGAAACTGAAATAGGGAATTTCACCTATGCTTTTGTAGAATAAGTTTGAAAGCTTCCTGACAGCTTTTACATTAGTAGAGGGCACAGCAAGGGTTTATTAGGCAGAGATTTAGGACAAACTCAACTGAACTACAGAGAAATGAAAGACGTGATTTTCTAGAAGGGGAAATATTTACACTTTTTTTATATATCAGAATCAAACTCAAGACCTTGCGTTTGCCAGGAAGGTGCTTAGGCTGCTAAGCTATTTCCCTACTCCCTACTTAAACCTTTTTTGAATAGGTGGAAACCTTGGGAAAATATGCCCCACCCCTCAGAAAAGTACTAGCCCATTCTATATCATGGATAGGTTTTGGTTTGAGGGGGTGTTTTTTGAGTAAGTAATTAAAATATTCATTGGCTTCTCTCAACTTGCTCCTTTATCTTGAGTACAGGTTCCTACTCTTTCTTTATTTTACAAAGGCAAGCTATGGACTTTCAGTCTTCCTAAGAGATTTGGAGTTGGATGGGTGTGGTAGGGAAGGATCCTAAATGTAACCATAGGAATGCAGGTATGGCTCGTCTTGGGTAATGTCACCAGCTGCAAATTTTTAAAAGTGCCTTTGGAAGTTGCAGTCCTCTTAAAAGTATGATTCTTAGTTCTCATTCCCTTGGCCCCTTTCTAGCTCTCTTTTATTTCTTCTATGCTACCTCAGAAGGCATGAGAGCATGGAAGGGCATCAGGATGATCACACAAAGATGCTGGGAAAAGACTTCGAGCTGGGCATCAAGAGAAGCACAGTGCACTACAAAACAAAGGTCGTGGTCTAGAAATAACAGTAGGAACTTGAATAAGTGGAAAACTTCCTACAGAATGATAAAACCTAAAGATTTCCATTATTAAATCAGATTCTGTTACGTGAAGTGTTAAGGTAAGGCTGAGAAAATTGCTCACATGATTTATAGTTGAACTAAGTACTAGAACAAGGTTGATGAATCCTCAGGCAATGGACTTGGACTTGGGGAGGTGCAGCCGGATCCCTGGCTGACACTTAGTCCTTCTTTCCTCGTAGAGGCCATGAGGATGTCTCTGGAAGGCAGCATTTTATTCATTACACTCATGGAGAAGTTAAGTGCTATTACTGGGAGAGGACCTCTGCAAGTTTGCACTTGATTTCCTCTGGACCAGTGATGGTGAATCTTTGAGCTTTTGGGGACACAAATAGCCTGCTGTGGCTTATGTGCCATAGACTCGCCACCTCTGCCTTCTCCCTTGGCTAAATTTGCATTGTATCTTTTTGCTGTAATAAGTCATAGACATGAAAAATTTTTAAAAAGTAAATCTTCAATCTTTTCCCCTCCAACTCAGGCATTCTGGAGGTGGGATCAGCTGTGTTGTTCTAACAAGTCTCCTAAGTGATTCTGGCACATGCTGAAGCTTATGAGGGACTGATAGGAGGTGACGCCGAGCCACTGGAGCCTTCTTGATCCAAGACCTGGAGCCCCCAGTAATTATAAGAACAGTGGGTGCTTTAGTGCCCAAATTCTTGTGCTTCTGAGTTAACCAACTCAAGAAGTATTTGCCTTAAAGCTTATGGTTTTTAATGTACTATTAAGTAAAACTTTGAATAAATAATATGTTCTTAGTATAACTCAGAAATTAGTAAACTATAAACTAAATGTGATCAATTCCTTGTTTTTGTTTGGCTTATAAGAGGAAAATTTTGTGCAACTTTAAATTGTTGGGAGAAAATCAAAAGAAAAATAATATTTGATAATGTGAAATTATATACTAGTGTCCATAAATAAAATTTTATTGGAATTTAGTCATACTTGCTTGCATATTCCATCTGACTGTTTTCGTGCTACAAGAGTAGAGTTGAGTAATTGGAGTAGAAATCACAAACTCTTGAGCTTAAAATGCTTACTACTTGGTCCAGAAAAAGTTGCTGACTCTTGCTGTAATTGAATTTCTACTTCATATTCTCAGAGCAGAAAAAATTGCCACAACTCTCCAACTTTCAACTTTTCAGTTAGCTGTGTACATATTACTTGGCTAATTTCAGTGGGAACTGCAATGCATTTCCTTCTGTGATATTTTTGTGTTCTTCAAAGTTGTCCCACAACCCTGAATAATAATTCTTGCTTCTAATTTATAAGTGAAAGGGACCTCAGCAGTCTATCCCATTGTTGCTGTGTCTGCCACATGTGTTATTTGGTAAAATGGCTGCGTGGACCAGACCAGCATTGTGTCACTTCTTCCCTACCCTGTGAGTCAAAGCAGACCTGCTGGAGTATCTTTGTCTATTGATGCTCTTACAATGCAGCCCAAGATGGTTCTCCTTCTGTGTTTCACATGCATATGCTCAACTTATGATGAGACTGTGTCAAGAGACTCTAGTGATTGTGCAGTTAACTGGGAGCTGTAGCTCTTTGCCACTCCCCAATACCATGTAAGAGAATCACAATCACATAGCTATTCCAGGAAAAGATCAAAATTTAAAGGTAAAATTTAATTTCTATTGAATGCATATTTCTGTTGCTCCAACATAAACTCATAAAGTTGGGGACCATCTGCGCAACTTCTACTTTTAGGGCAAAGATGCCATGTATCCAGCCTTTCCTATTACCAACTTTCCTCCCAGTCCTGTGGGCTCATATGTGTGTCATGGGTCACGGGCATATATTCCCCACTGTCACAGTAAATTCCTCTCTCAGGACCTTGTCTCCTTTCCTATTCATAACTTTTGGCCAGAATAATTGCCAACTACTTGCACGGTCTTCTTATGTTCGAGCTGTACCTCCTAGAAAGAATTTGGATATATATATATTATATTATATATATATATATATATAATTTTTTGTGGAACTGGGATTGAACTCAGGCCCTTGAACTTGCCATGGAAATGCATATTACACTGAGCCATCTCCCTGGCCCTCTTGGTTTCCATATTCAGATTTTCCTTGACTTTAAAGCTCTGGGTTTTAAGGACACGGGTGTGTTTTGATAAGCCACATGGAAGAAGAAAGCTCTTCTTATATTATTCTCCCAAAAATAAGGATGAAGATTTCCTGATTCTTTCTAGAACAAATGCAGTCTGCTTTAAGGTAGCTTGCCCTTCTCCAAGACATTAGTTGATACTTTCATTACTTGTGGTAAATTAAAATCAAAAGCAAAATCTTTGACCTTTATGCAGTCAATGGAGGCTTGCATTCTCCTTGAATTTACCCTGATCTGTGTCTGCTCTGACCCACAGGGTAGGAAAGCAGTGACACAATGCTGGTCCATGCAGCCCAGTGTCAGAATTATCTTTCTTCTTCATGGTACATTGAGCCAGCTTGAATGAAACACTCACCTCTGTCTGTCCTGGGTCACTGTATTGTGAGGAAGCCTACCATAAGGGTTCCTGGAAATAGGGAGACTTCTCAAGACCAGGACCCAATTCTACTCCCCTGCCATCTGAGTCTTCCTAGTTAAGGCCTTAGAAATCATGCAGCAAAGATGAAATATCTTCATCACACCCTGTGCAAATTTCTTATCCACATGAGACATAATGAAATCCTGTTGTTTCAAAATATTAATTTCCAGAAGTTGGTTACATGGTGATAGCTACTATTAAAACTTTACTATGATGCTGAATTTTTCTCTTGCAAAAATCTAACACTTATTAGAAGGGAGCTAAAAATTCTGCCAGAAGAAAGAAATTTCCTTCAGATAGATTCTATAGTTTAGCTAATAGTATATATGAATATTATTTTAACAGTTTCTATAATTATGTTATGGTTATAAATTATTAATATTAGGGAAAGCTAGATGAAAGATATAACTAAATTCTCTAAACTATCTTTTGCTCCTTCTCTATAAATCTATAAGCATTTCAAAGTAAAAATATATTCAAGGAGGGGCCAGGGAGATGGCTCAGTAGAATAAGCACTTGCCTGGTAAGCTCAAGGGCCTAAATTCAATCCCTGGCTCTGCAAAAATAAATAAATAAATAAATAAATAAATAAATA
>PVKA01021177.1:0-39091 GCA_004027165.1 Ctenomys sociabilis | reverse complement strand
ATTTCACATATCCACTAACAAGTCAGTTTGTATGAAGTCTGTTTCCAGTCACCCTCGGTGAGGTACTAGTCTCTCAATCTCCATTGCCTACCTTTCCCTTTCCTAAAATAACACTCAAATGAAGGCAAGGAGTCTGCTGGTTTGGTGATATACTACCCGGAAAATACTTACTGACTAAATGAATGAAACTCATCTATCCTTTTTGAGTATAGCAATTTTAGCATCTTACTCATCATTTTTTAAAGTAGACTGTTCTTTAATAAAAGTCACTAAAAATAATACTACTAAATATTGCTCTTATAATTTGCTTGTTTATGTATGTATTCATTCATTTGGTACCAGGAATCAAACCCAGGACCTTGGGCTTGTCATGCTATGCCGCTGAGCTATATCCCTGTCCCCTGTAAGAATCCATATCATACTCAGGCTTGAGCTCAGAACAAAATTTATGACAAAATTATAAAATATAAATAATCAAATAAAGATTAAATAATTTTTTGAAAAAAAATATGTTCTCTCCAGTTCAAAATCTCACCATCACCACTTCATGTTTTGATATGTGCCATCTTCAGACACACAAAATGTTTGGAAATGAAATAGCACTTGATCAGTATCCTTTATCCTCTCCTTTCTCCTGTTTTTGAGACTTCTTCCCTTCTCTACTCATAGCTCTTATCACAAGAATGACTAGTAATAGTTTTAAAGCTCTAATGACAAGACCAAGAACCACTTTATGCAAATCCAGTAACTGAGTAAAAATATTTTTTTAATGTTGCACAGATCAGTAATATGCTATTCTTCAATACCAGGCCCATAGAAACGGAGAATACAACAGTGACTATTGAGGTTGGGCCAAAGGCACACGAGTAGATGCTGGCCAACAGGGAAGATATTTAAACTCTACAAGATAACCCTGGAGATCTAACATCACTGTAGTTATCAGGACAATATTACACTGTATATGCAAAATTTACTATGACAGTAGAGCTTAAGTGTTCTTACTACACCAGAATACGCTAACTATGCAAGGTGTTAGAAATCGAAATTAATTTGATTTTGGTGAATACATCAAAATGTTTTATTTTTAGAATAATCACATTATAGAACATAAATATATAAAAATTATAATAGCTAGCCTTGCCTCAGGAAAGATGGGAAAATCTAATTGTTCTTCCATGTAGTATTCTTATATTTTCACACAAGAATGTGCAATCAAAGTTATTATTAAACAAGAGAGGAAAATAAAATCTCCAGCAACAAATCAGGACCACTTTTAAAGACTATCAAGATGAGGAATTTATTTTCGAAGCTGAACTCTAACATTACTGTGGATACTATGCAATTACAGTCCAAAACTAACTTTAAAAAAGTGAACCAGTTTTTATTGGTGGTGTTTTCTGGTCCACCAAAGAGATGTTTTAAACCAAATGCTGATTAATATGCACAAAAAAAGAGATATAGGTTAATTTTAAGAAAAAGAAGCAATTTTCTGTGTGGTGATTTTTTTTTTTTTTTGGTTGGTGGTTTATTATGACCAGCGCTGACCCCATCTATTTACAGTTTTCAGGGAAAGAAAATAATTCCTCTGACCGCAGCTGAAGTAAGACCCTGACAGAGCTCTCCAGCCCATCTCCCTGTTCTCAGTATTTTCTGGGGTAGGGTCTGAGGTGGTGCTCCAGCTAAGTGTTTGCAGCTGTCTCCACAGCCCCAGTCACAGGGAGTTTCTGTTCATGTTGACTTTGGCCAAGGTCTTCCCCTGGAGCCCAGGAGCATAAGAGCCTTCGCTCTTAGGCCTGGGACTCTGGACAAACATTGCAGCATTTCTAAGTTCTTAACAGTTAACGAATTTTTCTCTTAATTTCTTCTGGAGAAAAGTCAAAGATACTGGAGGGTCCCCTTTGCTCCAACAGAGTCCCATTCCCCTTTATACATGTGGCTGAAAAATAACATCCATAAACTATGCCAATTTATGATAATACACATTTTTATAATGTTTCAGCAAATTTTTATAGTCTTCTGAAATGCCAGACTCCTTTGATGTTTTTTTAAAATGAAAGAAAAATAGCCTATAAATCAAGCCCTTGAACATTTATATCAAAAGGTTCTCAAAGAAGTTGAAAGATAGTAAAGAGTTAGTCAAAGAAGTCAGATGTCATAATTGCATTGAGGTAAAACGCAACTTCTCGGTGGTATTTTGATAAATGAAAAACAAACAGCTTATTCTAAGTTTAAATTTGTTATTATACAGAAACTTTTTTTGGTGGAACTGGGGATTGAACTCAGGCCCCTGCACTTGCCAGGGAAGCACTTATTCTATTGAGCCATCTCCTAGGCCAAAATTTGTTATTGTGGATACCTAGTCATAAGCAAAAATTAATAATTTATTTATCAATATCTGAGGGACTGAACTCAAAAGGTTATTAGGAAGTTGATTTTAGAGAATGGTGCATTCTTGTTAATTTGTTGGTATCAAATGGGTCCAAACACTAAGTGAATAAAATCTAACTTCATTTGTTATAGGAGGGAAAGGATATATATATATATATATATACTATCCATATATATATATGACTTTGGCTTCTACTGAATACTTTCAGTTACAAATAAAAGAGAGTATTCTGACAGCCTATGAAATGATAAATTGGATAACAAAACAGACCATAGAATATTTTGCCTGGCAAGTTTGAAAAGTAAGCTTTCAAGAGTTATTTGAATAAATCTGTCAGTATAGTAAAGGTAAACATTAAAATGACATTAAATGGCATTTCAAAGTTCTAGCAAGTCCACTGGTGTGGTATTTATGTAAGGCTAGACTAAGACATCAAATGGCTGTGTGCATGACAAATTTTACACACACTGGCACATTTTATATGTCACCGTAGTTTTGTGTATGTCCTTATTTATGTGTTACTTAAATAATAAATTCAAACAAAGCCTATCCCCTCTAAGCATATACCACTGCATGTAAAATTATGCCTCTATCATTTACAACATTACACTTAGAATAAACAAATAAATTATGCAATGTTAAAATGATTGTGGTTGTCTGTATTCTGCCATTCTCAGGAACATTTAAAAGTGTGAAAGATCAGAGAATCTCTATTTGGATAGTATAAAGTGATGTGAAAGAGTACAGTTTTGAGAAGTAATTTGTCTAGATTCAAGCCCCATCATACTTCTAGCTATTTCATCATAAACAAATGGTTTCTCTTTACACCTCATATTTCTTATTTGTGAAATGAGAGTGATAATGATTTTTTACTTCATGACTTTTCAGGATTAAAGCAGTATTAACCTCAGGTACTTAGACATCTAAGATAAAATCTTAGACATCATACATAAAATCCATTCACAACAAGAAATGATAATTATTATTGACATTGTTTTTCTACTGCTATGCCACTAGTTTCCTAAAGAAGATATTGTCTTATATAATATAACCTTGATTATTATAAATTACTTGATATCTTCTAGAAGAATCCAGGGCTTTGATGGACAGCCATAGGGCTTATCTATTTTACTTTCAAATGTAATAAAAAAAAAAATCTGCTTTCTCAGGATTTTAGATGCTTCCATGAATTTCTACAAACCTTCAAATACTTAAAGCCTTAAAATCTAGCTCCACACATAAATCAGACCATATATGTTGCAAGCACATAGCACATTGCTTCTACTCTATTATTTTATTAGTTTCATGCTATATTACTCTATAGATTTGAGAATTTAGTTTATCAGTCCCTAATCCTAGGAGATATATCATCTTTCTTGACTTGAACACTTAATTATACTAGCACTGTGTTAACGTTTGAAGCTATATTTTATGTTGGCACATAAACTGCATTGGTCCCGTGAGCCTTTATACTGAGTTATTTCCTGGCCAATTTACACTTTGTTTCATTTGTATTTTGAGAACTTTCCCTAAGTTATTAAATTGACAAGGATCTAGTCACACTTGTGATCTTCCTTCCACCATATCCCAGAGTACTGGAATTATGGATATGAACCACCTTATAATTATTTTCAAATCCTTGTTCCATATTCTGTGTCATCATATTGATGTTTTGCTCCAAATATAGCTTGTAAGATTTCTATTTTTTAAAGTGACAGAGTAGTTACACAGTGTCTTATTTACTTTTTTCTCATTGATGATATCAAGAGGTAAAGGAGGAAATATTTATTTAGCCCAGTTTGTGAAGGTTTCAGTCCATAACCATAGAATATTTTGCCTGGCAAGTTTGAAAATTTGCCAGTTTGAAAATAACCATAGAATATTTTTCCACAGCAGAGTGGCACATGGCAGAATGATAACAGTTCATGGTGATGGAAAACAGCAAAAGCAACATGAAGAAACAAGACTCTTTCTGCCCTTTTTATTTTATTCAGATTGCTAAGATTAGGGAGGTGCCAATCCCATCAGTGGACTGAGCCAGCCATCACTCCACCTTAATTCCAGCACTCTTAATCCTAGCACTGAATCATAAATCAATCAAACTTTACATTAAGTTGCTTCTGAAAAATCCTGAACCCCAATGACCACACGAGGCTTTGGGGGTCATCCAGACACAAGCCACACAACAGATAGTACCCACCATAGCTGCTAAGCCATAGAAACATATTAAACCAGGGTAAAACACCCTCAAAACAGGAAAAAAATTCTAGTAGCTATAAATCTGGATAATCAAGAAAGCTATGATTTGAAGCATCAGATTTACTAAGAGAAGGAAAGCTAACTGAGGTAGCATTCTCTACCAATTCTTCCTTTTATGACAGGAATGATCTGGAAACTTTAGTAATCTCACACTTTTAAGAGATCAAAAATCTAACAAATAAGGTAGAGCTCAGAGAGAAGGAACCACAGAGAAGTGAACTGCTTACTTGGTATATTTTTCCTTCCAAAAATATGGTACAGTAGAAATTGAAAGGATGGACAAGGGAAGAAAGCAAGTGACAAATGATGACTGAGAGGCCAAAACCCAAGAAGAGTGCAACTGTTAGACATAATGTAGCAACATGAATAGATTACCAAATGCTTAGCAAATTAGTAAAACACAGTTCTGAGTGTGTCTTTGGGCTGAGTGGTATATGGACTGACAAACAGAATTGTCTTGAATGTCGGTGACACCAAGTAGATGTCTAGCTTGGATGGAATAAAAAGGGAAAGGAAAAAGAGAATTTCAGTCTCCTCAGTTTGTGCCTGTCACCTTTGGACATGGTTCTCTAGGTTTCTAGCTTCTTTACACTTTATATGGTACACGCAGATTTTGTGATGCAAGGAGTTTAGTAACTTTACACTATACAATTCTCTTGAACAATTTTAAAAGAGTAAGAATGACACTGGATTATTGTTCTTATAATTTCTGGACAAAGGATGATAAGAAAGTAATATTCCCAGTTCCAGACTAGAAATCTAAAGACTTCTAAGTGTGTCTTGAAGAAAAATCTTATCTATTTTAGCTATGGAGCTGATGTTCCCCAAAAACAAAATTGGCTGAATTACAACACAAGTTTCATGCTCAGCCTTGAAATGTATCTGCATATCTGCAAAGTTCAAATTTAAAAACACCGATTAAAAAGCGATGATCAAAATAAAATGTATAAGGGCCAACAAGATAGCTCAACTGACTAACTGCCTGTTTAGGTAAGAGCAGGGACCTGAATTCAATACCAGGCACCACATACCATACTGGCCCCACCCCTAGCCACACTGAGCCAGCCACTGAGACTGGTGATTACAGGTGCATACCTGTAATCCCAGCACTGGGGACATTGAACAGAGGAGGATCACTATGGAATACAAGCTGCATGGTGAGATCCTGTACCAAATACATTAAGAATAAATGAAATAAAACTTGTATTCTATGAAATAAGATGGGGATGTTTGAGAGGAACCTATTGACTTTTACTTCCTACCTATCCAGAGAGCCCACCAAGAACAATTTTCTTTCATCTGACCAGGCCAGCAACACATCATTATTTTCTTATCTTGGGGATTTGTCAATTCTCCATCTTGGTGCCACAATTTAGTTCACATAGATCTTGGTCATCATTCTCTTTCAGACAGTATCATATCCAATATGTGGATGTTATTGTTCTTATTAAACCAAGTGAGCCAGAGATAACTACAACTCAGAACTTGTTATAAAGTATTTGTATGCCTGAAAACTAGAAATAAATCCAAATAAGGAGCTTCTCTATGATTCACCTGAGGACCTGCCCTCTTTCTCACTGAAATTTCTAGGAGTACGGTAATATTCTAGTAGTCCAGGAGTGTGTGGCATGCAGAGCTACCCTTTCTAAGGTGAAGAGTAAATAGGTGTATTTCTCTCCACCTATAGCAATGAAAGAGGCACAATGTTTAGTGGATCTATCTGGATATTGAGGGAACATGTCATTCTTCCCTATTTACTAAGTGACATAGAAAACTGCTAATTTTAAGTGGTTCTGAAAAGAAAAGAATGTGATGTAATATTTCCAGGTTGCTGTACAGCCTGCCAAGCCAATTAGGCCGTATGATCCAGCAGGTCTAATGGTATTTGAGTATCAGGGACCAATATGGATGTTGATTGTCACTTCTGGGAGGACATGTATGAGCCATTAAGCAAGAGCTTAGGACTTTGGAAGGAGACAATCTGGTCATCTATAGGAAGCTATGCTTCTTTTGACAAACAGCACCTGGCCTGCAACTAGGCTTTACTAGAAACAGAATTCTTGACCATGAACACCAGATTACCATGTGTCTCAAGCTTCCAATCAACAAGTGGTTTCTATCTGACTCATCAAGTCATAAAGTGAAATGTGCACTGCAGTACTCATTACCAGATTGTCTGTCTGTCTCCCTGTCTGTCTACCTATCTATCTATCTATATGATCAAGCTCAAGTAGGTCTCACAGGTATAAGTAAGTTATGTAAAGAAGCACTCTGTGCTCTAAATGCCCATGGTTTCTACTCTTACACTGTATTTTGTCTCCCAGCTTGAATATGTATAGTTTTCTCATGGGGCTTACATTGATCAATTGAAAAATGGAGAAAGACTAGACTCTGATTTACATGTGGTCCTGCAGGTTATGTAGACAGCATCAAAAAGCAGACAGTTATGACAGCACAGTACCGCTCCTTCCTGGGCTACCCCTAAAAGAACACAGTGAAAGGGAATCTTTACACTGGGAAGAATCATGACCAGAAAAGTGCACCTGGTCATGCATTTCCCTTAGAAGAAGACATGGCCATGTGTGTACTGACAATTATTTGAGTCGGTTAATGGCCTGTCTGGATGAGCTGTTGACTGGAAATATCACAGGGTAACTGATGAAGGAGATATGTTTTGTAAGACATCTCTGTGTGGGTAAAGAAAGTAAAGGTATTTCTTTCCCATTCAAATATTTGAAAGATGATCTCAGGACTGTACAAATAGCTTGGAAGCATAACTGCCTGCCTGGTAAGTGCATGGACCTGGGTTTCATCCCCAGTACCACACGGTGTGCTAGCCCTAGAAACCCTGGCATGCCATGCTAGCCATCAAGACCAGGCATGGTGCTGCACACCTATAATCCCAGTGCTGGGGAGGCTGAGATAGGAGGATCACTATGAGTATCAGCGGCATAGTGAGACCCTACACTAAATTAATTAATTAATTAATTAAAAACTTTTATAAAAAGAAGGTGATCTTAGAGAAAGAGGACTTTGCTAATTCTGGAGCTACATGTTCAACATCCAGGGCCTGTTCTAGTGAAATGTTAAATCCAAAAGGCCACAGTTCCATCCCTATAGCCCTGCCATCTTCAGCCCACATGATTTCTCTCCTATGCTGGTTCTGTTCATTTTCTGCAGCTTTTCTCAGCAGTTGATCCATAGTCCTGGCATCTCCAACTTCCTGGCTTCTCCCCTGCACCTTCAGCCTCACTCTCCTGTCTTCATACTTGGTTTGCTCACATTCTGATTGCTTGGCTTCACAGACCTTCCTCTGAAATTTGAGTGAAAGTCTCAGTGGCACTTTAACCCTTGAATTGTTCATTCCAGGAAACAGCATGGTATTGATGACAAATGTTTGCCACCAGTTTCACAATTAGTTTGGGTTCCTGGAACCGTGACTGCAGAAGATTCTAAGTTCCTTCAGACACCTTAACTCAGGGAAACAGTTTTAAGGTGGCCCCAAATAAGGAAGGTACCCAAGAGCCTCTGTGCTCAACTGTGATAGGTAAGGTCTTGCTATTTCCTGAATGCACTCAAAGCACCCTGTATGAATTAATCCATTTATTTTTCATGACACTAGTATCTTCAGGAATGACTTTTCACTTGCCCTCACCTTTACATATGATTCTTTATGGTCCAAAATTTAAATTCTTAATTTTCTTCCATCTGTATTTTGCTTGAAATTTTTACCAAATAATATTTTTCAATGCCCTTTTTTATTTCAAGACCCTCCCCATACTTCATTCTGTCCATATCTTGAACCCACTACTGTAGGAGTAAGATCTCTCTCCCTGTCTCCTGTCATCTACCTTTTAATTTGCTTTCTATTTACACTTTAGGACACTTACCTAAGAAAAGCTATGTTAAGCTTGTATGTTTGATTTATTTCATTTATTTTTACGTTCTCAAAGTGCATCCAGTTTTCTACAAATGATTCATGTTTATCTTTAATGCAGAGTAGTAGTTAATTATGTATAACTACATTTTTCTATTTATTCATCTGTTGATGGACATATAGGCTGCTTCTAAATCTTAGCTAGTATGAATTGTGTTATTTAAATATGAATATGCATGCCTCTTTCACACTTTTTGGGAGATTCTTAGAATAACTGGGTCAAGTGGACTTCCAAGTTTACACTTATTTTTTGCCAGATCCATTGAGCCATCTCCCTGGCTCCCAAAGTTTACACTTTTGAGGAATCTTCATACTGATTTCTTTAATATTTGTATGCATTTACATGCCCACCAATAGTGTAGAAGTCTCTTGGTAGATTTTTATTGGATCTTTTATGTACAAGTTCATGTCATCTACAAATAGCCATGATTTAATTTCTTCCTTTCCTATTTATATAAATTTTATTTCTTTTTCTTGCCTAATTGCACTAACATTTTAAGTATTATATTGAATAGGAGTAGTGATAATGGACATCATTGTCTTGATTCTAGTCTTACAGAAAAAGGATTTGGTTTGTCTTTAGCTAATGTAATGTTTCTACTAGATTTCTCATAAGTGGCTTATATCAGATTGAGATAAATACTTCTTGTGCCTACTTTCTTAGCATTTTCTAACATGAAAGGATAATGGATTTTGTCTGTGTTTTTTTTTTTTGTCTTTTTTTCTATTTATGTGATGCATTCTATTTATTGATTTTCACACATCAAACTTGGGATGGAGAACATCTGGCATGAAGCCTACTTGGTCATAGTTGGTCATGAAACCTGGTCTTTTTGATGATTCAACCAATTTTCTTTTCTGGTTCCTTGATTTTTCCATGCATATTTATTGATGAGATTGATCTCTAGCTCTCAGTTTTGGTTGGTTCTTTATCTAGATTTGGAATCAAGGTAATAGTAGTTCTGATTAATTGACTTTTGGCATGCTCCTTTCTTTTCAATTTCATTGAAAGATGGAGGAACGTTGGCATTAGAATTTATCTGAATTCCTCGTACAATTAAGCAGTGAAGCTATCCAGACTGGGGCTTCATTTAGTTGGCAGGTATTTTTTTAATCACTACCTCAATTTCAAGGTCTGTCATTGGATTATTAGGGGCTTTAAGTATTCTTGGTTCAGTTTTAGTAATTCACATATGTCTAGGAATCTATTCATTTCTTATGAAATCCTTTACCTTTTGGCATATCAGTTTGCGAGGAAATTGTTCATGTTTCAGACTATGGCAGTATCCAGTGAAGTTTCACCTTTTACTTTTCTAATTGCATTGATTTCAGTCATTTGTATCCTATTTTTATTGGACTGGCTAAGGGCTTATCTTATTTTTTATTCTTTCAAAGAACCAAGCCTTGATTCATTATTTTACCTTGATCTTATAATCAGTATCATAATTTAAATTATTGTGGATTCCCTTAAGCTTATTCTATTGGCTAGTGTTGTGTTATATTCACATGCTATGAGAAAAATGTGTATTCTGTTGGGTAGAGCACTGCATGGACATCTATAAACTTCTCTTCATTAAGGTTTTGCTCAACTTTGGTATTTCTGTTTGATTCTTTGTCTAGTGCATCTGTCTATTTGTGATAGTGGGGATCAAAAGTCCTCAACATAGTTTTCTTCATGCTTACTTTACCTTTTGTGTGCAGTAGTACTTGATTTATTAACTTGTGTGCACTATTACTTGGTGCATATATATATATATATATATATATATATATATATATATATATATATATATGTCATAGTTGCTATTTATCCCTGTTGGATTGTTTCATTAAACAACATGATGAAGTGACCTTTTTTGCTTCTTTGATTGATTTTTATTTGAAGTCCACTTTGTCTTCAGAGAGAGGAGATATGCCTCACTTTATCAGCTGCCTGTTGTGTGAAATGTAGCATACTGTTGTTCTTGATCCTACTCAGCCAGATTGTGTCTTTTGATTGGAGAACTGAGGCCCTTTACAATGAGAGTTATTATTGATAGATATTGATTTATTCTGTCATTGTTTTATTTTTCTTTTGTGGATTTCCTGTCTTTCCCTGTTAAACATTGTATCATTGTTAATTATATTGTCTCTTTTTAGGATATACTTGAGAATTTTTTGGAGTGCTGTATTGGCAGTCATGAATTGTTTTAGATGCTCTGTACCATGAAAATATATGACTTCTCCATTAATGTTAAAAGATAGCTTTTCAGGAATGTCAGTGTGGGTTAGAAATTATTTTTCTTGTAGGATGAGGAGCACTTCACTTTAAGCTGTCCTGTGCTTTATGGCTTGTGGTGAGAAATCTGCTACAACTCTAATTTTTTTTCATGCAAACCCCAAGATTGAACTAAACCCCTTGTGCTTGCCAGGCAAGTGCTTATTCTACTGAACTATCTCCCCGGCCCCTTTTAATGGGTTTTTCTATGTAAATGGTTTGTTGCTTTTCTCAATAAGATCTTTATGTTGCACTTCCAGGATTTTGACTACAATGTGTTAAGGAAAGATTTTTTTTCTGAATGTGGCTATTTTGAGTACATATACCTCTTTTATCTGGATTGTGAGGACAGATTAGAAAAACACAAATAAAAACCCAGGAAAAAATGTGCATGATTAACATTATAAGATCATCCCATCCTTAACTGCGGCTGCTGATTATAAAAGCATCACGTGCTTATCGGTTGTAGCAGACTTCTAACTGATTGTCAACTTATTGCACCCAGTTGAATTAAACTAGTGTAGCGCCTGGTGTGGGAGGTCCACCTGAGGATTGTTGCTAGTACCATAAAGGCAGAACAGAAGAAGCTGCCAGAATGCTGTTTGTAGAAGCTGTTGGAGATGTTGGAAGCTTCTAGAGATGTTGGAAGCTGCTAGTTTGCTTGGGTTGTCATGCTGAAGGACCTTGTCATGCTGGCCCTCCTGATGAACTTTGAAGAAGCTTGGGCCCTCATCTTGAGCATCACTTCCTGGCTCTGGAGGGAAAGATGGTGCACTGCTCAGCCTCATGAAGAAGCTTGTCACATTGGCTTTTCTGCTGAGAACTTGGCTTTTTTCATCATTGGTGGATCTCACCACCTCACTGTTGCTGAAAATGGCTGTGGTACTTTGGGGGGGCTCTGGTGCTTACCTTGAGCATTGCTTCCTGGCTCCAGTGCAGATCCCTCGGCCTGCTAGCACAGATCCTTTATTCCACTGGCATAGACTTCTTAGCTTTCACCACTGATCTTTGGGCTTTTCCAGCACAGATCCATAAAGGCCTGTGTGAGACTTTGTCGTGGGCTCTAGGCCTCCAGTTGGACTTGTGGGAGGCATTGTTATGAACTACAGGACCTCAGCTGGATTCTATAGTGTTTAGTGTGTGGATAGGTTTCCTGCACTTTTTGTATATAATTCTTTGGGTGATTCATTTTAAAATAATTTATAAAATGTGTCCTGTAGCACATTGTTCCCCTTGCAAAACCCCAAACCACAACTTCTGTGTACTGAAGGAAATCTATACTACTATATCCTTATGAAAGTGTTACTCACATTTATTGTATGTTGAACTGGTGCTCTTCCCAGAAACAAATGCCAAAACCGTGATTGACCTACCCCACTCCATCAACAAAATAGCTTTACCCTTATTAGTAAGAGCACATCTTATATTGATCTGGTCTTCCTGGGAGGGATGACTCTAACTTGTAGTAGCAGCCTGTTGCTAAGGTACTCTCCTCCTCCTTTCTCTACATTTGTTTTCCTTTCATAAGCTTTTGTTTCACACTATACCAGTCTGACTATCTCAATTTCTTCTGAGAGCCCCATTTCCTTATTCTTCGCCCAAGTGAAGGCATGGGCACAAAGGGAGTTGGAGGGTCAGTACAGGGGCTCCTCAGCCCCGCTCCCCTGCCCTCAGACCAGAAACAACAGAATATTAATTATTTTCTTTTGTTTGGAATATTTCCAGCCATTATGTCAGTAAATTATGTCATGTGCTAACTGAGGATTTCTCACTAATTCCACTTAATCTTACATTTGTCTTTGTCACCCAGGAGCTCATGTCTCTATTTTTCATGTTCTCATGTTACTGTTGTTTGGTTTGTTTGTTTATTGACAAGGTCTCACTCTGTAGTTCAGGCTGGTTTTGTAGCCCAAGTTGGCATTGAACTCACTATGATTCTTCTGCCTCAGGCTCTTGAATGCTGGAAATACAGGTATGTGTCACAATTCAAGGTGATTCTTTTGTTGTTTTGAGGATATCTGTTATTAATTGGTCAGTGACAATAGCTCTGTCCTTTGCTTTTGATGTTCTGTCTCCACACTGGTCACTTCTGAACCCCATAGTTTCAACAGAATGTTAATCTCCCAAATTTCTGTCTGGAGTACTTTCATGGACCCTGACACTCTCCTATGCCATACATATTTGCTTCTTTTTGTTGTAGTATGGTTTTGCATCATTGTTTTAGTTCTTCTATCTTTTTATAGTGTTTTCACCCATCATTTTGTTTACATGACCCATTGCCTTATGAGTTGTATCTTCTGTGAGCTTGACAAATTCCTTATTGATCTATAGTGTTATCTCTCCTGATACCATTACTAATAATTCAGTTATGTGCCTTTGATTTCCTCTCCTTCAATGCCCTGTCGAAAAGCTTCAGGCCAGTTGGGAGACTAGGAGGCATTTCATTGGCTTGTTTTCTCATGTTTATGAATTTTTATTTCTTTGTTTAAATGTTGACACTTGCAGATTTATTGTAGTGGAAATCTTTTTGTCTAGTATGAAGATATCTTTAGCTAATGCTAACCCTTAGTGATGCTCTTTGACTGTGTGGCTAACTACTGACCTTTCTCTCTGTCCTAGGATCCAACTACCTCCATTTACTTGGGATGGGATGCTGCAACATATTTGGTCCAGTACTCAATTTTCCATAAATATACCACAGTATTGTTAATGGCTCTAAGGCAATCCTGGTATTGACATCTCCAGAAAACCAATTAGCACCAGCTATGTCACCTTGACTACAGTAATAAAACCAGCATCAGTTATATCATTAAACACAAACTAAATATTGGCAAACCCTAATGGCCAATAAAATGGCACCCTTATCTATAGAAAAGATATCCATAGTTAATAGTATGAACACTATGACAAACCAAATATTGACCAACTTTTCACAAATACTAAATGTCTAATAAATGGAACATTATCTTTACTAGAGATTGAACACTATTCAACTGAAGTAAAGCTCAGTAGCTATGCTGGTAAAGGTGAAGTCTGCGGGGATCCAGTGAATGAGGAAAGCACATTTTAAAAATTTGATCAATGGGATATAAGACAGAGGAGATAAGATAGGAGCTCCTATTGAGAACTAATAGTAAGAATATTCACCAAAAACAAGAAGCAAGAGAAAGGAGTAAAAACAGAAAAAAAGCAAGAGCTGTAAGAAAGATATGACAAAAAGTAGAAGGAAGAAAAGAAACCAATCTAAAAGAGGAGGAAAAGGGGGAAGAAACCCTCCAAAATAATAGATAAATAAAACAATTTAAAAGAATAAAAAAAAGAAAGAGAAGGACATAGTAGATATAAAATTTCTGTGCCATTGAGTGAGTAGTTTCTTTGTGAGATCTGAAGTCTTTAAGTCCCTCCAGCCACAGATTTCTACACCTACGGGATTCTCACCCGTCCTACTAGTCAGTGTCTGCTCTGTTTATTCCTCCAGATGGTGGTTACTTTCCAAGCTAAGACTTTGCTGTGTCAGTAGATAGAAAATGCAAGCAACCCTCTTCCTCTGCTGGATGTGGGCCACAGGGTGGAGGTGTGAAGTGCTGTTGAGTGGAATGTCTCCTAGTGTGCTTTAGCTGTTGCTCTGTTGTCTTCCCAGGTGTTGTCCTCATGCAGCACAGAGCTGGCCACTTGGAGCTGGCCGTTGTGTGCGGTGCTTCCAGGGCAGGGGAGGTGCTGCCCCCCGAGCTTGTGCTCCTGCTCGCACGAGGGCTGCCACTTCTCGCTCAATCGGGCATAAAAATTCCTAAGAACAAATGCAATAATTTGTAGTTTGGGAAATTGTTGCTCAAGTTTCTCTAAATCATCTTTTCCTATTTAATTTCTTCTCTATTTCTAAGATTATAATTATATGTTATGTATAATCATTTATAATTATCTCACAAATCTGCAAGTTTCCATTCTTTTTCAGTTGTTCTTCATTATTTGGAAGGATAATTTCTATCAATTGTATTTATTATATTTATCTTCTGTTATTCTCTCCTGCTGTGAAGCCCACTCAGATATTTTTATTTTATATATTGTAGTTTTAGTTCTAATTTTTTTTATTTTAAAGGTATATTTTTATCATTAGATTTCCTATATTTTCACTGATTTTAGACATTTGATTTTGTGGTTTTTGAGTACAGTTTGGAATATAGGTGAGCACTGCTTTAAAATATTTGTTCATTCATTTTGATGTGTCACCTTAAGATTTGCCTGTCAAATATTTTCCATGATACTGCATTACATATCTGGTTCTTCACAAATTCAGAAATTCTAATGGCCAGCAAGATAGTTCAGCTGACTAAGCACCTTCTTAGGCAAGTGCAGGGACCAGAGTTCCATCCCTAGCCCCACCCCCTGGGTGGCACACACATGTAATCTTAGTGTTGGGGAGGCTGAAAATAGGATGATCGCTATGAATCCAAGCTGCATAGCGAAACCCTGTATATATAATAACTAACTAAATAAATAAATAGATTTAGAAATTATGAATACTACATTGTGTGGCTCATAGATTTTGTTTCATTTTTGTGAATATTTCTGGCTTTTTATGTTTCTTTTAATCGGAGAATTAATTTAGTGGACTCAAATTTCAAACTGTGTTTCCTGATGGTAGCTCCTATCTTAGTTAAATTCTTTTATTTGCTTGTTTTTTTACATGTGAGTTTGAGAGTTAAGTCAAACACTTGAGACACCTTTTTACCTACAATAAGGATATTTTCTTCTGTTCTTTACAAAATTCTTGTCTTGCCTTCAATTCACAGCTGTTGTCCTGAGTACTGTCTGGTTCTCCAGGCCAGAGATTTCAAATGTCTTTTAGAAGATTTAATTACTAATTGCACAGCTAACCTTATCTTGTACAAAGGAGAAGAGTCCTAAAAATAGGCAATTCACCTGTACCATAACTTTTGCCAAGTGTTCAATCTGCTCCACCATACATTTTAAGTTTTATTTACTGTTTACCACTTCTGTAATTTGCCTTTGATTCACTTTTTGATTCACAGTTGTTTTCTGCAGTATGGTTGTGTTCAATAGAATCTTATTTTATCATGAAAGAAATACAACTCTTAATTAAATTACAGAGTTTCTGTACACAGGTGATTTTTTTTAAAGGAAATCTTACTACATAAACTTGGCACAAAAATAAGAAAAGTACATTAAATAAAGTAGAATTCCTTGAAACAAATACAAATATACATGGTCAACTGATCTATTTTTCTGGTACTGGAGATCAAATTCAACTAATCAAGGCCACAAAGAAAAAATAGAAGAACTGGCTAGATAGCTCAGTGGACTAAAGTGCCTGCTTAGACAGAACACACGAGCCAGGGTTCAATCCCCTGCACCTCAAGCCGGGCTGGCCCTGCCCTCAGGGCATGATGGCATGACAACTGAGACTAGGCATGATGGAGTGCACCTGTAATACCAGTGCTTGGGAGACTGAAAACAGGAGGATCACTCCAAGTCTGATCTGTGTAGTGAGACCCTGTACTAAATACACACATACATATTTATGTGCATATAAAATAAAAGAAACAATGGAGTAACCATAATTTCGAATACATATTGAGATAATTAGATAACTACATGCAAGAAAAGAACTGCACTCATCATTCATATACAAAAAATAAAGTCAAAATGAACAATAAATAGAGCCATAGAGTTTCTAGAAGAAAACATATGGGAAATTTTCCCTGCTATTGGTCTTCTAAATGAGATTGTTCATTATGAAAGCAAGCTACAGGCAACAAGAGCAAGACAAGTAGAAGAGCAAAACACTTGTGCACAGCAAATGGTCATTAACCCAAAAAGGCAGTAAAAGGAGAATAAGAGTTTTAAAATTACATGCTAGATAAAGATTTAGTATTCAATGTATATGAGAAGTTTATATACTTCAATAGAACAACATGATCTATTTGCCCACTTTAAAAACATACATTTAGCCTGAATAAATACTTCTTCACAGGCTTATGTCTGGCCAACAGGTACATAAATAGATGCTAAGCACTATTAATTAGCAGGAAAATAAAAATGAAATCCTTAATAAGATAGCACCTCATTCATGCTAGGGTAATTATACTCCATGATATCAGAGACAGTAAGTGTTGAAAAAATTGTAGAAAAAATAATCCAAGTATACTACTTGTGTGGAAAGCTATTACAGCCCTCATGGAAAATATAGGAGAGCTTATTAAAATATTGAAAAGAGTTATGATATGATTCAGAAATCTCTATCCTGGGTATATATCCAAAGGAAATGAAATCAAACTTCATAAAAGACATTTTAGTTCATCCTCATTCCAGCATATTCATAATGACATAGACACAGGAAAAACCTATGTTTTGATGGGTGAATGGGTAAAGAAGTTTTGACATACATACACACAAGGAAGTATCATTCAGGCTTCAGAAAAGCATTCTTGCTGTATGTGACAACACAGATTGACATAAAGGACATTATGGTGGGTAATATAAGATGGACAGAGAAAGAAAATTATGCAGAATTTTACTTGCATGTAAATACAAAATAAAATAATAGTGCAGACAAATAAAATAATAGCACAGAACCTGAAATGATAATACAGACAGAGATGACAATGGTAGATACTTAGGGTGTGGAAGGGAGGAAAAGTGGATTCAAATCAGAGTGCAAAGATATTGCTTTCACCAGGGGAATTATAGATGAGAGTAGGATTTTGTATGATAGAAACTTGAACAAGATTTATTTCCTCTCAGCACAATGGGCCAAAAAGGTAACTATAAGATGAGGAGTCTGCCAATATACTTGATTATTAACTATATTCATTTCACTATGCCTATTATAACTATAGCTAAACATATTGCATGTTTTAAATTTGTAAGACAAAATTTGAAAATACTGTGATATTTAATGAATAAATAAAAATCTACTTCTCTCTTAACCTCAATTTTATCTTTCTTTTCAAAGTTGAGTGAAGAGGTCCTAGGGCAACATTTTGTAAAGTACTACACAATGCCATCTTTATGTTATCTCTAAATTATCTGTGGATAAATATTCCTTATAAAGGACATAATTAAATATACAGTTTAGTAATAAAATGCAAATTTTGCTTAACAATACTTTGTTGAATATAATAAAAATATATAAATTTCTTTCTAAACCTGAAAGAAACAATCTGCAAATGAAAATAATTTACCATAGAAAATAGTTTTAAGGTCTCTCATGTCAATAAAAGTAAAACAAATCACAGGAAAAATGATAATAAAAAAAGTCAAAATTTTTTTATTATTTTTATTGAAGAACAAATAGCAATGAGACAGTTTCAGGACAAATTAACAGGACAGATTCAATAAATTTATACATTGCAAAATATTTTCGTAATGTTTTAGTGTCATACAAAGTGCATACATGATATTATATTTACAGACATTAGTAAAGCAGATGTCTCTAATCAGTGAATGAAGAGAGTGTAGTTATATATTTATCTTATTTTTTACAGCTGAATTATATCACAGATTCAATAATTAATACTTTCTACCTTGTTATGTCCCTAGTGTTTCTTCATAGTACTAGAAACCAACATATTATCTTGTCCAACCACTATTAGTGCAAATCTTGCTTCTCATAGAATTATGCAGAAGCACGACATATTTATCCTAACAATACTGTTTATATGCACATATCATGATTCTTCCTTTGTATATCCCTTTTTTTTTGTCCAGACCTGTCAAAGATGAGCACTCCATCGTCATTAAACCAATTTTGGTGCCTGAACTCAGAGACACAATCCAACACAGTGCAGCATTCCACAATAATAGTGAGTTATCTGAATAAGTTCTTGACTATAGCCATTTACAGCTCAACTTATTATTATGGCCCCACATTATATACCTCATTTTTTTACTTTTCTGCTGATTGGTTAAGATCAAGATAGATGAAGACCTATATACCAAAAGATGTAGATTTTGTTTCTGATGAGGTCAGTGAAGTCCCCTCAGGGTTTATCTTGTAGTCCTGTAACTGATTCTGTACATCCTTTGTGTCATCCATGTGGATGAGTCACAGCCAATGCTTGACTAGTTTGCTCTCTGTGAGAGTCTGAGAGAAAGATTTTTCTCCATGTGACTCTCACCAGGCACACTGTACATCATCAATCTCTTTACCATCTCCTTGATCAGAAAATTTGGAGCACAACTGAGTTTCAAGATGTTATAGTACAGGTTCTCCTATGCCCTGAGTCTTTGATGATCCTGAAAGGCTAGGGCCAAATGTTGGCTGACCTTGTGGCTCTTCTATTTCTCCAATTTTGATCTGTGAACTTAGATTGTTAACCATCCAGAAGAAAAGCTGATTAGTACCCTGAAGCATATGACATTCAGTTTGCCCTAACTATCTGACTCAACTGTGTTGAGTTATTGTTCATTTCTATTTGTATTTCTTCTTTTGTCTTCTTATACTAGGGAGACTATATGATGTTTGCACAAGTATGTCGGGTTTATTTCACTTACAAATATTTGATCAAGTGGCATCCACTTCAATATAAATGCTTCAAGTTTATCATTCTTAATAACTGAGTAATACTCCAATATATAGAAATACCACATCTTTTTCAACGATTCCTCATGTGACAGACATCTTGGTTGTTTCCAGGATTTTGCTATCAAAAATTGTGCTGCTATAAACATAGGTACACATATATCACTATGACATAATGTTTTCAGTTCCTCTGGGAAAATTCTGAGTAGGGGGATAGCCAGCTTGAGTGGGATTTCTAGACCTACTCTTTTTGAGGAGTCTCCACACTGATACTCTCAATGGTTGTACCAGTCTACATTCCCACCAGCAGTGGAGAAGTGTTCCCTTTTCCCCACAACCTCTCCAGAATTTGTTGTTGGTTGATTTCCTTATGATAGCCATTCTTTCTGGGGTCAGATGATATCTCAGTGTTGCTTTTATTTGCATTTCATGGCTGTCTAGTGATGTGCAGCATTTTTCATATATTCATTTGCTTCTTGAATTTCATACTCTGAGAAGTGTGTATTTATCTTAGATGCCCATTTCTGAATTGGGTTGTTAAATTTGAGGGCCCTGTTATATCTTAGTTCTTTATATATTCTAGACAGCAGACCTTTGTCTGATTGCTTAGTAGTTAGGATTTTTTTCAAAATTTGTGGGTTGCCTTTTCACTTTGTTGACAATTTCTTTTGACATGCAGAAACTCCTCAAGAAGAGTTGATCCCAGTTGTTGATTCTTTCAAGTGTTTCCTGTGCAAATATATGTTTGTTCATGAACTCTTTACCTACCCCTGCGTCTTCAAGAGTTCCTCCTACTTTCTTTTCCAGGAGATTGACTGTTTCTCTTTTAATGTTTAGATCTTTAATCCATTTTGACTTTAGCCAGAGCTGGGTCAACTTTTAGTTTTTGTCACGTAGAAAGCCAGGTTTTCCAGCACCATTTGTTAAAGAGGCTATCTTTCTTCCAGTGAGTATGTTTGGCCCCTTTGTCAAAGATCAGATGGCTGAGTGTGTTCATAGATGCCTCTACATTGATCCTCAGGTCTATTTTGTTGCCAATTCCATGTTGATTTTATCACAGTTGCTTTGTAGTATAATTTTAAGTCATGAATTGTGATGCCTCCTGTCTTGTCTTTATTGGCCAAGATTACCCTTGCTAGTCTAGGTCTTTTGTGGTTCCAAATAAATTTTAAGAATGATTTCCCTAGGTCTGCAAGGTATGTTGGTGGCAGTTTGACAGGGATTACATTAAATCTGCACAACAATTTTAGGAGTATGTCCATCTTCACGATGTTGGTTCTTCCTATCCAGGAGCATGGAATAACTTTACATTTTCTGAAATCCTCTTTAACATCTTTTCTTATGGTGTTGTAATTTTCTGTGAAAAGATCTTTGACTTCCATGGTTAAGTGAATTCCAAGTTATTTAATTTTCCGCGGTACTATCGTAAAAGGTATTGTTTCTATTGTTTCCCTTTCAGTGTGCTTGTTATCTGTGTAGAGGAATGCTAATGACTTTTAAGTATTGATTTTGTATCCTGCCATGCTACTGATTTTCCGTATCAGTTCTAGTAGTTTCTTGGTGGAATTTTCGGGGTCTTCCAAGTAAAGTATCATGTCATCTGCAAATAGCGATCATTTAACTTCTTTACCTATTCTTATTCCTTTTATTTCTCCCTCTTGTCTAATGGCTGTTGTTAATAATTCCAAAACTGTATTGAATAGGAGAGGCAATAGAGGACATCCTTGTCTTGTACCTGATTTAAGAGTAAAAGATTTCAGTTTTTCCCCATTTACAGTAATATTAGCTTTGGGGTTGTCATAGACGGCTTTTATCAAGTTAAGGTAGAGTCCATCTGTTCCAATTTTCTGTAGGACCTTGAACATGAATGGGTGTTGGACTTTGTCAAAAGCTTTTGCTGCATCAATTGAGATGATCATGTGGCTCTTAGATTTCAGTCTATTAATATAGTGTTTTACATTTATAGATTTTCAAATATTGAACCATCCGTGCATCCCTGTTCATGGTGTATGATCTTCTTGATGATTTGCTGTATTCTATTTGCAAGGATTTCATTGAGGATTTTTTGTGTCTATGTTCATGAGGGAGATTTGCCTGTAGTTCACCTTTTTGACTCTGTTCTTTCCTGGTTTTGGAATCAGTATAATACTTGCCTCCAGAAATGATTTTGGGAGGACTGCTCACTTTTCAATTTCTTTGAAGACTTTGAGGAGTGTACAGATTATATATTCTAAAAATTTCTTGTAATATTCAGCTGGAATCCAGCAAGACCTGGACTTTTCTTTGTCAGTAGGCTTTTTATTACATTTTGCATTTCTTTGGCTGTTATTTTCCTATTGAGAGTTGTTATATCTTCTTGGCTCAGTTTTAGCAATTTGTACCTTTTTAGGGGTCTGTCCATTTCTTCTGTGTCTTCTATTCTGTAAGCATAAAGATTCTTGAAGTAACTATTGATAATCTTCTGAATTTCCACTGAGTCTGTGATGATTTCACCCTTTTCATTCCTTATTGCATGTACTTCAATTATTTCTTTCCTCTTTTTGGAAAAGTGAAATATTAAAAGATAATTCTGATGTGGAAATTCCAAGGAAGTTAAGCATGTGGCTAAAAACAATTGCTTATTTTTCTAGTAAGTGAAGAAATAAAATTTAAAACAACTTGACACTTCTGCCTGTCTGACCAAATAAAGAATAAAATTGCTAATCATACCAAATATCAAAGAAAGTGGAAGTTTTATCCATTTCCAGTGGAAAGCAACTGATGCTGTCACACTTGAGAATTTTTATTATCAATTTGCCCAAATTGATAATAAAAACATGAGACTGAGCATACTGATTAAAACACGTAGAGTTATATGCCTTAGAGAACTCCTCACTCATATAGGACTCTTTATAAAGATTTACTTGCAGGGCCCACAACATAGCTCAGTGTTCTAAAGCTTAGGCAAGCTTATGCAGGCACAGGGGCATGTGGTTTGATCCCCGGAAGCACGTGTTGTGCCAGCCCCACTCTCAGGGTCCCTTCTCAAGAAAGATTTTGTTGCCAATGTGATTTTGAAAACTATAACTTTGGAAAAATATACTTCTTACTATGTTTTGTATCCCCTCAAAATTTGAATGTGAAGTTACTAACTCCTTGTATGTAAGAATGTGATTGTATTTAGAGATAGAACCAGTAAAAAAAATAATTACTTATAAAAATTAGGTTATTAGGGTGAACTTCACTCTACTGTGACTTGATGCCTTCATAAGAAGGGGAAATTTGAATATAGTTCACCTTGTGGGAATGTAAGAAGAAAGTGAATGCGATGCATGGAATGATGTGTTGTCTTTCAGTTCCTTCCATGAACTCCTAGCTCACTCTGTGATGATATTAAAAGGTGAAACTTTTGAGAGGCAGTAAGTTCATGAGGGTTGCTCCTCAAGAATGATACTAGTGCCTTCATACCTGTAACACAGAAAGCTCACTCCTATTTCAGTCATCAAAGCATAGGCTGGGACAACGGCCATCTACAAAAGTACAATTTGGTAAAGAGGCTATCTTTCCTCCAGCATGTGTTCTTGCCATCTTTTTCAAAAATAAGATAGCTGAATGTGCCTGGGATTGTTTTTGCATCTCTACTCTCATTCATACTGTTTTTATCAGTGTAGCTTTGCAATATAACCAAAGTCAAGGAGCATGATCCCTCCTATTTTGCTTCTTTTTCTGTTCTGGGTCTTTTCTGGTCCAATCTGAATTTTAGGTTTATTTTTTCTAGTTCTGTGGATAATATTGTTGCTATTTTGACTGAGATGGAATTAAGTCTATTTATCAGTTTTAGAAGTATGAGCACTTAGATGATATTTGTACTGCCTGCCCATTAGCAGGACATATCTTTCCATTGTCTGAAGTACTCTTTCACCCTATTTGAGCATTGTAGTTTTCACTGTGGACTTCCACTTATGTGGTTGGGTTAAATACTAAATAAATTTTTGATGTATTATGAATGGCACTGCTTTCCTAATTTCTTTCCTTGTCATTTCATTATTGTTGTAGAGGAACACAATTGATTTTTGGGAGTTGATTTCATATCCTGCTGAAATTGGTTATTAATCCTTCGAATTGTTCAGGGAAACCCTTGAGGTCTTCTATGTCATGTTTATGTACATTGACTTCTCTTCTCCCTGTCCATATCCCTTTTCTTTCTTTCTCTTGTCTCATTGTTCTCACTAACATTTGATTACTGCATTGAACAAGAGTGGTGAGAGTGACAACTTTGCCTTATTCTTGATTTTAGAGGGAAAGATTTCAGTTGCTCCATGTAATATGATGTTGGCAGCAGATTTGTCATAATAGCTTTTGTCCTGCTGAAAGTAAAATTCTACTATATCTGTTTTGTCAGAATTTTTTACATGACTAAATGTTGAATTTTGTTAAAGACTTTTTCCATCTCCATTTTCTGAGCAATAGTGGCTTGCATGTTATTTTGATTATATTAATTATTCTTCCTTAATTAATGCCTATTTTATCTGTGTTAAATATATGTAGCTGAAACTTTTGGAAAACATTAGTAATTTATTTATATTGCTAGAAATCTACCAATAGCTTAGTGAAAAATTGTATTAATCACTGACATTGAGGGAAAAAATTCAATTACATATTAGAAATAATGTAGTATCATTTAGATTAGTAGCTATAATGGATTTGACAAGTACAGTATTCAAAAAAATTATAACACAATTAAAAAGAAATATACAAATGTTGTTAAGATTTTTCTCACCACTAGAGAGAAAGATTCAAAGATTTTTGGAAGATTTCCTGGCAAGGTTAAACTAGATGATCGTATGCAAAAAGACTCTGAAGGCGATTATACTATGCACACGTATAAGTCATGAGGATAATTTTCTTGGTCAGAGTGAGATTTTTAAAAGTTTTCAAACCTGGTATTTAGGAAGAATGACATGCAAGGACAACAAAAGAATACTGAGAAATCATTGAATTCAACCATCTTACTGTAGTGGTGAAGTAACTGGCTTCCCACAGTTATAGATCTTGAGCAGAGAAACGAAAGCACTGGAAATGGAGCAAGGAGGAACATTTCAACTGCCACTGTTAGCATCATCCTAACAGTATCTGCTGTACTTAATTGTTATTCTTCCACTCCAAGCTCTGGTTTCAGGAGAAAGAGATTGGTGGGAAAAGGGAGTAGGAACATGAGCAGAGTTAAGACCAGGATGCAGAGTATGAGAGTAATTTTTGTCATATTTATTTTATTGATGGGAGAAATAAATATTTTTCACTTTTGTTGATAGCAACAGTTGAGCAACTTTTGTGAAATTTGACATGGCTGTATTTAATTATTGTAAGAACAGCATGAATAATTGTGTCTATTGTGCTTCTACTCTTTGTAGAAGGTTGTGAGAGGGCCTATGGAGACAGCACAACATAATAAGCACCTGCTTAGGCAAATGCAAGGACCGTGTCAGATCCCTGCACCACATGCAGAGCCTGCCCCACCATGGGGAGCACTAAGCTGACCACTAATACCAAGCAGGTGCGTGGTGTCCACCTTAATTCCAATACTGGGGAGGCTAAACGCAAGAGGATCACCAGGAGTCCAAGCTGTGTAGTGAGAAATGTGCCATATACATTTTTAAAAAAGGATGTGAGATCTAGTAATGGAAAGCAAAAAGAGGATTTGTATTTACAAAGAATTAAATTATTGAAAGTAAGTGTTCCAAGCCAACTATTATTGAGAAAATATTTAGGGCTTATTGGTGAAGTTATGAAAATAGAAATTAATGAAGTATCACATATCTGCCTTCTTTAAACATTGCTTCTAAAATATTGTTAATAGGAACTATTAAATAGCTTTATTCACACTTGCTAATAAATTATAATTAGAAAGAATACATGTTTTATGAGATCATTTTATTTCCATATGAAGATATATAAAGATGCAATTTAGTGAATAGACCATTAAAATAGTCCTGAGAAATGTTCTATCACATGCACAGATCTCAAAGGAATCCAATAATTCTACCTTTAAAAAATGAAATACTGTCTCAGGGTTCACTACATGAACAAATTATATATATGCAATATATGAGGGATTTACAAGGTACACTTGCAATGGCCACCTGCAAAAGGGCCTTCTGGGTAGTGGAGAGTGGAGGATACAGTAAAAAGTCTGGGGTTTGGAGCTCAACACAGTTTCCCTCTGAGTCAACATCAGGAAGCCAAAGAGCTAAGCCAAAAAGCTGAAGAGTCCCTGTCAGAAGGTTAATGATTCTGCACTGGTAGTCTGGAAATAGGCACATGAAGGTGATGACAAAGAATGGTGCTTTTCTGAGGAAACAAAATGCAAAATACAGTTCTTTCCCTTTTTATTCCATCCAAGGTACAAGCCTATTGATTGGTTATACCTGAAGAGGGTGGGTCTTTCCTCTTCTTTAAGCCAATCATCCAGTCATACCCATAACCATGTTAATTAACCCAGTAGGCACCTCTTATTCAACAGGACACCACAGTTGCCTATCACAAATATAATATCAGAACACATGGGATTTTGAAGAAAGCTGAACATTTGTCAGAATCAGTACAGAGTTAGAATTAAAATAAAAGTGTACAAAACATTGATTCTTCAGTGCAAAATTGAATGATATTTGTTATGCCTTTCAGGTTGCTTTCAGCTTGTTTTTTTTTTTCCCTATAAAATAAGGTCTTCCTTTATAAATAGACTCAAGGAATAGATAGATAACACAAATTTCAGTCTTTGAGTATGTTTTGGTACTGGAACTGGACAGAAAGGAAATATGATATGAGAAGCTCTGAGAAGAGTGGGGAAAAAATTTGGCTAATAGACATATTCCTTAAAAATGACATCTCTTAGCAAAATCTAAGTCTACATTGCCCTTGACTATTATTTTTTTATCCAAGAAATAAGACTCCTTTTCAGAAGAGTCTGATGTTTACTGTAATTAAGCAGATTGAAGAGAAGGAGAGGAGATGGAGAAAGTGAGGCAATGCAGTGGGTACTTGTTTGTGTCACCTGGGAAATGGTCCTGCCTACCTCTGGGCCTCAGTGTCTTAGAATGCATGATGGTTATAACAGTAGGAATTGTAGAATAGTTTGAAGATTAAAGAACAAAACAAGTCAACATAAGGAATTAGGCTAGGAAGAAAGGACAAGGTCTCCAATAAGGCCTAATTATAATATTATGGAAATCCCAAGACAAGTTAGAGGTTACAGAAAACAGAATCATGTTGCTTTAGTGTACAGAAGAAATCAGCCTTATGTTGCTGAAGAAAAAGAAAAATATCAAATAAGAAAAGAAATAGGATGAAGAGGAGAAAAGGAAGGATGGAAAGAGGGAAAGAATGAAAAAAAAGGAGAGAGATAGAAACTTCCCTATCTAAAATATAAAAACATGGACAAATACAATTAATAGATAAATGCCAGCAATGAAAATGTTTTATAGAAAATATGAAAGGATTAGAAATGGAGGGTATGAATCTCATCCTGGCTATCCAGGGAAATTGCATAAGACCCTTAACAGCAAGATAAAGCTAATAATTCACGCATATTGGGATTGTTTCAGGTGAAGGGATCCAAGCATGTTCAAGATGTGCTCAGCATGCTAAAGCAGAAAGAAAACCAGTATGCAGAAAGCCTGACAAGGAAGACTGGTAATAGAAGAAGCCACTGCAAGATCACGCAGGGTGTCAGTGTCTAATCAGATCAAAGTAAGACTTCAGGTTTTATTTTCCAAGGCTGAGAAAAACTCACTGGACATTGTAGCAGAGTTTTATATAATCTGTGTTTTAAATGAACATTTTGATGCCACTGTGGCCTATTATCTTAGAAACAATGATAGAACAGGACGATATTTTTGGCTTCAAGAATCCATGCATCAAGCTGTGGTTCTTTCATCTAGGATTGAGATATAAACATAATGACAGTTTGTCAGCATGCACAAGTTTTAATTGCAGAGGTTCTAAAATAAATAAAAACTCCTTTATTAATTTGCTTTTCAAATCACATATGGCAATTATGCTTTAATTGGGACATAATCAAACATTTGAAACATCTAGGATACATTCTGATAAAGCACAGCGGTGAAAGTTGTTCAAAACATTTTATCTGGACTGTGTATTTAAAGTAAAGGATGAGGGGCTGTTTCCAGTTTACCTAGGTGTGAATATTACTTTGAAGTAGAATTCTCATAGGATTCTAAATATAGGCCTAATATCTGGTAAACTGACCAGAAGGTAGAGGCTAAGTTCATCTACGTAAAAGGGATAACTAGATCCTGTTTCAATGTGGAAGAAAGAGTTCCACAATGTGACGAGTAGGCTCCTCATTGAGTACTAGATCCACAGATGAAATGTAAATACTAACACTAAATATTAATTACATATCTTATTTCTAAAGTTCTGAGATTTTTCTCCTATAATCATCACTAAATGTCAGTCACAGTTTCTGGGCTTCACCCCATTGACAATGCATTGAAAATGCCCTTCGTGTGTATGGCCTCGGTAAGGAGGCTGGGTACTCTGGAGCGTTCACACTGAAAGCCCAGCCACTGCAAAGAGTATTTGACCATGGGAACTTGTCCAAGACAACATGGGTAAAAAAATCAGATCTGGGACTATATCTCAGTGATTCTGATGGCAAGGCTGGGCTTTTTCCATCTTTTTTTGGCTGAGTGACCCAGTGGGTATGATCATGGAAATTTATTTTTATCATAAAACTTAATAATTTCACACAAGGCACTGGCTCCTAACAGGCTATGGTCTCTGGTATGTGATATAAATCACATAAAATTATATCGCTTTTGAGGGAATGAGTCATTTATAATAATACATTTCTTCACATTTATAGGAGTTTTCATATGTGTAAATAGTTTACCTAAAACATCTTACTTGAGAAACTTTACTGTGCCAAGAATCCTGAATTTTTTTCTAAATGTCAAACTTTAAAGACTAAAGAAAATAATCTAAGGATCCGGGGAAGTTGTTTTTCAGGCAGTTAGAGTAAGTGTTTCTAGTGGCTATATAATTGCCATGGCAATAAAGTTTAGATACTGAAGCACAAAGGTCTCTAGTTATGTGAACTGATGTTTTGACAGTGAGATCCTAGGATTTGGGCTAGTGAAACTTAGATCTACTACACTTTCAAAAGGAGTTAGCCCGTAGGGAAGAGCATGTAGTAGCCTCAGATCTACTCACAGGGCTATCTAACTTCTACACCAGTGCACAGAGAGCTCATGAGTTTGCCTGTGACCTGGACTATTGGGCAAGTACTGGACTCACCCAGCGCTACTAGTGGACTACTGACAAAGGGTCTGTATGGTTCTAAACCCTTTCCAAATAGCTATGACTTTGGGGGGAGTTTTGTAAAAACATGTTTCTTGTCTAAGGTTCATGTGAAATAACTGAGAAAGAATACTATACACAAAATCTTCAAAACAGGTGATTTTTATAAGGACAGACAATTATTGAGAACACTGAACCTGTACTTCAAGTACAAAAGTACTTCTCCTTACAGATATCTGAGTATCTTGGGGGAGAAAGCAAAGGTCTGTTTCCTCAAAGATAGCAGCCCTATAAAACCATTGGAAATTTACTGATGAGGATCTTGTCAAGCCTAGTATATGAAAGCCATCACTTGTCAATAGTGATATAGAATGTTGTGGCACTCAGACTTCTCTGAAGTTGACTATAATTTTAGCCTCAATATTTCAGTTGTGAATTTTATTTTGGAAGATTGCATTTTATAAGAGTGAGGCTATACTTCATAAAGATGGGTGGTACCCTGTTACATAAACTTATTTAAATATTTCTATGCATTTTATTGTAAGAAACAAAACCTTAAGAGAAGGACTATAGGCACTTTGTAAGAATAATGAATAAGAGAAAACAGAACAAACCACATAAGAAATAGCTTTACATGATTCAAGAGCTTTAAAATGATCAGAAAATATTCATTATATGTAGTTTTGTTGAGGGAAGAAATTGAAACCCAGAAAGAGTTAAACTTCTGATTGAAAAATATTGGCACACTGCCAGGGACCACCCCGAGGCAGAAATGTGCTCTAGTTGGTAATTTTGAGCAGGCTCTAATACGTGAGCAGATGCCAGATGTACTCAGATGGGTGTCATTGAGAGTAAAATGCTTCTGTTGATATGTGGAATCCATTATAGCAAAATGCAGGCACGCCCATGGGTAAGACAACAGAAGGCATGGATCATGAAGTAATTTCAAGATCAAGGGAAAAGTTAGGTGACATCAATTTCAGAAATCTGCAATTAGGAGCAATAAGCACATCCTTCAGTGTTTGTTGTATTACATGTGCCGTGTTGTTGTTTGGCTAAGTTAAATAATACTTTGCCAAGATTGATTCAGTGCCTGTTACTGGAATTCTAATTTGAATGAGATGACCTATACTGCACATGATAAGACAAGAACTGCAGGTCTCGCTCATCTGTGGAGTCTAAAAATCACTGCATGTAGAACAGTGAAGAACAGACTTTGGGAAGGATGAGGATGTCAGATAGAGCAGAGGAGCAGTTGGACTGAGTTAGTGCATACTGGAAATATCAGCCTGAACTCCATTAATACAGGCAGTTAGTACATGATGATGAAAATATAAAATGATTTTTAAAACATTGCTCTACTTTGAGACAAAAGTAATAAATGTTCCTAAGTGGTAAACTATATAGCTATTGAGCTGAATAGTACTAGTAATACTTGGAAGAGAATTATAACCAAATTCACCAAAAGAGAGAGTAAAATTTCATCCTATATTTATATGTGTACATAAATTACTTGCTTTGTATAATACAAACATACTTACATTTTTCTTTCATCTAGATATCCCCCTCCAGGCTCATGCAGTCATGCTCATCGCTCTTGTGAGGTATGCAGACCAGATGCTTTGCTCATCACTGGATTAGCCCACCAATAAGTTATAGCTAAGTGTGCTGCGAGGGATTAGGATCTGGTCAGGAGATGTCGCTGAGCTCAGGGCCTAGAAGGGTGTGTTTTCCTCCCGTTTTTTGGCCTCTGCTTCTTGACTTCCGTGTCCATCATGACTGTTTGCCCTCTGCTCTGCCACATAGCCCACTGGCCAGGGGCTGTAACCATGAGCCCAAGTAAACCTCTCCTTATTTACATGTCAGTGTCCTGTATTTTGTCTTAAAGGAAAAGAAAGTTATTAACACAGGTTAATATTATGTCAGAGTCAACATAACTTAAATAGGGTAGCCTTGATCACTCTTTGAATGTATTTTGTTTAGTATCAAATGATTTAAAGAATTCTATGCTATCAATAGGAACATTTCATAGAAGAATTCTGAGCAAAATTCCGAAGGGAGAGCTTCCTGCTTTTTTTAAAATTTTGGACAGAACTTACACTTAATACAGGAAAACAGGAAGCAAACTCAAATTTAACAAATGACCTTTAAAATAGAAAGGGTCAGAGAAAAATCACTACTTTTCCATACCCTGAAAAATGTCAGTTGGCAAGAACTTTTCACCTTACAAATACAAGTGAAAAAGTGTAAATCAATAGATACAGCCTGAGTCATCCCAGAGTGCTGGGCCACCCTGTGTGCCCCAAGACCTGTGACTCACCAGGGGCCCTCGCTGCGCACACTGGCAGACTCGAACCAATCAGTGGGAACACAGGGGGCTTCTGTGACTCAAGCCCCGCTGTGGACTTGTTTTCATTCTCTATTCGCTTTCCCCACTGCTGGAGAGAGTTTCTTTTTTCTGTCCTTTTGCATACTGAGTACTCTTTTGCTCACTTGTGCTTAAAACTCTTTAAATTCTTTTTGAGTAGTCAAAAATAGATGCTGTACTGCTAAAAAGCATATTTGTTGATCATTGTATCTCTCATACTTACCTACCAGGTAAGTATGAAAAAAGCGTATTTCTTAAAGTGAGTAAAAATTATGTGTAGAAACGAACAATACTGAATAACCTTTTCTACGGAAACACTAAATGACATGCCGCTATTTTATTTTTTTGACTGAACCGGGGATTGAATTTAGGCCCTTGTGCTTGCCAGGGAAGCACTTATTCCACTGAGCCATCTCCCCAGCCCCTGACATGCCGCTATTTTAAAGATCAGAGTTTATCCGCACTGCACTGAATGCCTAAAGGAAAACAAGTGAAACAAATTTGATGTTCTTTCCAAATTTACCTTCCTTTGGCAAATAGCCTTTCTGCTATGCTCTGTGTGCGGTCTCTAGGGCTGCCTGCATAGAATACCACAGGCTCAGGTCAAAACAACAGAGCGTCACCTTCTCACCGTTCTGCAGGCTTGAAATGCAAGGCCAGAGTATTATAAGGTTGGTTTCTCCTGAATCTTCTGCCCTTGCCTTTATCATGTAGATAAATATTTTATTTAGGTAATATAACAATGTTTCTCTTTTGTATCGACACTATAATTTAATGTGGATCTTTAAACAACTTCTCTTTAATAATGCAATAGAAGTAGAATAAATTTATATTTTAAAGTCTTAAGATGTTAATTTTATCAAGTATTTAATAGTTTCAAACAACTTTCCTTATTTATTCTGTAGACCACCCTCCAAGTTTTAAAATATGAATTTCTATTTACAATATATAATAAAATAAAATTTCATTTTTAAAAAATCATAAAAGAGAGAGAAAAGAAACAGTAATTTTCAATTAAAATAGGGACACAAGGACAAAACCTTGAAAGACCCAACCAGAGATCCCAGCAACAGACCAGCTGTGTGCCTCTCCTGAGCCTTCCAGGAGAACGGGTAGCCCAGGGGCCACAATCCACACCTCCTTGCCATGCACTGGGTATCGATAACGTCAGTAAATGGATTACTGTGAACTTCTGGGAAGTAGGCAGTGACCTTATAAATCAACAACAAGTTAGAAATTCATTTATGCCATGTATTTTCTATTGGTGTAGACCATTTAAAAACAAAACAAACCTTGAGGGCCAAAATGTTGGCTGCCCTTGCAGTCCTTCTTTTTCTCTAGTTTTTGGTCTGCAAACTTAGGTTGTTAACCCTCCAGAAGAGAAGCTTATTATCACCCTACAACATATGCACTTGGGTTTAACTTAAGTATCTGTCTGAATATCAACATCTTAGGCATAATATGGAACAGATATTTTCCATCAAGTATTAATATGCTAAACTGTAAGCCCCTACAGAATATGAAGGAAAAAAGTTTTTAAAAAAACATTTTAAAAATATGAATAAACAATTACATATTTTTACACAGAGATTTAGAAATCTAACCATATATAGCATTGTAGCAGGACAGACCTGTGGCATTTTTTTTTCTTGTCTCTTTTTTTTCATTTATTACCCGTTTTTTAAACAAACACTTACTTGAGAGACAGTATGACTATGACTCATCCACATTGCTGACACTGAGAAAGGATCTACAAAGTGCGGTACAGGGTTTCAGGATAAATCCTGAGGGGACTTGACTGACCTCATCAGATACAAAAGTTACATTTCTTGTTATATAGGTCTTGCTTTATCTTGCTCTTAACCATCTAGCAGAAAGGTGTAAAAACGAGGTATAAAAAGCAATGCCATATTAATAGGCTAAGCTATAAAATAAGTCATTGCCAGTTTTACGAAAAACCCACTATTATTATGGACTACTGGACTATACTGGAATATTTTGCTATATTCACACACCTTCAGTATTTAATGACAATGGAATACCCTTCTCTGACAAAACTAAACAAAAAAAGGATACAAATGAATGACAATTTTGTATCTGTATATTCAAAACAGTTAGGATAGATATACAGCTACATTCTCTTAATTCAATGAATAAAAAGATTTGTTCTAATAGTGTGTGTGGACAGGATATCATGTCTGCATCTTGTACAATGAATAACCACTAAAACAACAGCATGCAATGCATTTATTATTGAAACTGTTCTACTAGTCGGTTTTGAAACTGTCTCATTATTATTTGGTTCTCAATAAAACTATTAAAATAAATAAATATAGAACCAAAAGCCTATAGTCTCATATTGACTTACACACATACACAGTACAAATATTTATAAATTAAGCATATCTAATTTCATCATGATGTGTTTTCCTATTTTTCTCTTCTTTTGTTTTTCAGAGTCCAGAGTGCTAACCATTACACGATGGAACCTCACTCTTTTGTTTTTCAGAGCAAAACTTGAAAGCACACATGGGCTTCTTAGGCAGATGGTGTCCAGAATAAACACCCCCCAAACAGGAGCCTATGTAATAGGTGAAAATGTGTCACTAGTACATAATACTGAAGGTTCCAATGATGTTTTCAGGAAACACTTTTACTGGTAAATTCTCTGAATTGCTTAACATATTTTTAAATGATATTCTAATATCAGTCTCTGAGGTGTGTTCTCTCTTGCCTGCATTACTTCTGTTTTGTGTTATCAACTAACAATGCCGTTAGTGGATAGTAATAGGGTTAAAGTCCACAAAAAAGGTGCTGAAGCACAGAGATTCGTTCCAGGTGCCCTTTAGCTGAGCACGTAAGCCTGCTCATCGCTCTATTATCCATAATATTTACACATAAAATTACAGTGGTTTCTATTTACATAAGTTTACTCACTCTGAAAATTCCAGCTGTTTTTTCTATAAGTTGAAATTGTTCATAGCTGGTGGATAAATAATCTTTTGAAGGTGTAGGAATATGTGAATTGGCATCTATTTCAGATGTATGGGTATGTACACCTAAATGTATGAGACACTTGATTTTATCCACAAATATTTTGTCCTCTAATGTGAATTGTGCAGGTGTTTCCATGGTTAATAACTCAAGTACAGCCTTCCTTTCAAATGTTAACTACAAATTATCCAACCAAAAAAATTGCTGCTTGGAAATTTCAAACAGATACAGCACCAACTTCTAAATTTTCGATGGAGTTATCTAATTTCATCCTGGTACCAATGTGTTTTTCACAGTATCTTAGTGACATTTAAATTTCACATTAGGATGATCTTTGATGGTTTACTTTCTTTTCTGCTATAATGAAATAGGCACTGATTTAAATTTATGGATGATGACCCTAAAATGACTGACCAATGCAAAACAAAACTCAACTTCATTTACTCTCAATTCTATCCAAAATATTTTGGGTGACACAGAGCTCTGTAAGAAAGGGCCTCTGGGACTGGGAAGATAGCTCAGCGCATAATTGCCTGCACACATGCTCTATAGACGTAAGTTCTCCCTCAGGTGGATCATGCAAGTGAGAAGAGAAAAGGTTAGGACTGCAGCTGTTTCCCCATGTCTAAGATAGATTCCCTGAACTAGAATTGCTAAGAAAAATGTCAGGACAGGTCAGATAGCACAGCAGATTAAAGCACCTGCTTACTCAGATGTTGGGACCAGAGTTCGATCCCTGGTGTGCTATGCCAGCCTTGACCCCAGGGAGTGCTGAGACAGTGATTGAGACTGGGCATAAAAATAAGAGAGAGACTGGCATGGTGGCATGCCTATAACCCCAGAACTTGGGCAGCTGAAAACAGGAGGATCACTATGAGTCTGATCTGTGTAGTGAGACCCTATAGACCCTGTATTACAAAAAAAAAAAAGAAAAATGCCAATAAATACACTTAATAAACATCAATTTGAACAATTTTGAGTATATTCATAGAAATCTCTTGACATGTCTCTGCCATGCTACTCTGCACTTACCAGAAAATTACATAAATATAATATCTATAAGTTATCTTTGCTACAACAAAATAACTTTGTTTCTGAGAAATCAATACAAATTTTAGTTGTTGAGGTTAAGAAAATGCTCAAGAAAAGAAATAGAACTAATCTAAAAATTACAAAATCAAATAATTTGGGAATCAAAAACTTGGAGAACGTTTTAAAAACAAATTAGGGAATAGGTGGATGTAATGTTAAGTCTCAATACTAAAACTTTGGAACAAGCAATCTGCAGCATACACTGAATATCTTAATAAAGGCAGTTACATATTTGTTTCCATTGACACTTGAAGATCCCTATTATGGCTTCTGGTAGTACACTAAGTGAGAAAATAATTACTTGGAGTCCATTTGACCGCGCTTTTCTCAATCCCTCCTCTTTCCTGTTGTGCTTCCTCTTCTAGAGGCAGCTCTCCTGGATTTCTTTGGCCCTTGGAAGTCCCACTCTGGTGATAATTCTTGTGACCATCATCTTCTCCGGAGTCTGCTGGAGCCTGAATCCAGGATTTTTACCTGCCTTGCAGGAGACTTTATGGGATTTCGTATTTCTCTGTCCCACCATTTTCCAAACCTTACACTACTTTTGCCTCAGAAAACTTCCTAGTTTTATTTGCATGATATTTCTCATCTGAGGGTCTGATCTTGGAAGCCATGTATGAATATGATAGATTGTGTAAATAAATTGTACACAACTTGTGAATAACATTTAAATAAAAGAATTTTTCACCAGCTTGAGCTACCTAAATGAATTCAAAGGCAGCCTGCACTACATAGTGAGACCCTGCCTCAAAATAATAAATAAATACTAATTTTTCCCTCTTACCTAGGTTTAAAACTGTGGTACGTTTGAGATCAGAATTTAAAGGGTACAGTGTGGGTTATAAGCTCATGACTCTTTGGTCTTTTTGAGTTTCATTGGATAAGAAACATCTTTTTTGCACTTTTACACATTTATTTTTACTTTTAAAAAGAGAAAAGAATTTGATCTGGGATCATTTGTCTTCTAAGTAGCAATTAATATATAAGAAAAAGATGTATATTCTCTTGAGCTATTATGTTTGCCTCAAAAACATGAGACAGAAGAGAATTATAACTAAAATAAATAGAAAGCAATGTAAAATCAAATAAATACAATTTATTTTAAGTATAGCATACCTTGAAAATTGGTGATAACTGCTTAAGAAGTGGTTTGAAAGGGGTATTTACACCAAATATGTAGGATTTTCATTCCATACAAGTCAGTTCTCCTAGTTTCTGGAACCCAACTATGTGTCTTAAAACTCAGTTCAATTCAACTCAATTCAATTATAACATTCACATATTTGCAGGTGCTCCATCCTGCAAATCTGCTGCCACTTCACCTGCCAACAGCATTTCCTAGGTTTCCAACTCTCTGATGCCCTACCTTCCATGGCCCCTTTCTTATGCCCAGTAATTTTCTATGATTGCTCACAGCATATTCAGAAACATTCTACTTATTGTTACCAATTCATAAGGATGTTATAAAGGACAGAGATGTTGATAAACTAAAGCCAGAGGGCTTCCAGGCACAGGAGCTTCTGTCCCCATGGAGTTGAGGAAGCTCTTACTTCCCCCAACAACCACAATCAAAGTCCCCTCTAAAATCTCCAGCACCTATTGTTTAGAAGTCTTCATAGCAGTCTCATGAAATAAATATGTAATAAATAAATATATTCCATACTAAATTTTTATCCTCTTTCCCTCTTCTAAAAGACAGGAGAGTGAGGCTGAAAGTTTCAAGTATCTAATCAAGGTTTAATCATTCTGGTAATCAGCTTCCATGTTAAAACTACCATGGAGCCCACCAAGAATCTCCTCATTTATTAGAGTAAAGGTTTTCCTCTCAGGAAATTCTGAAAGACTTAGGAGCCCTATGTTAGGAACTGACTACCAAGACGAAAAAATTATTATATGTGTATGTCTATATATCATACCCATAATATCACAATTGCCTATTAATCACTATTCTCCATTAATAAAGATTTTAAGTCAAAGTACCCTGCCCCTAATGCTGTTGATGAATAAGAGTAAGAATAAGAATTGATATTTTTTCACTACTACTCCCATATCCTGGATGAGAATGTAAAGCTACCAAGTAAGAAGGCTTTTTTTTTTTTTTTTTACTATTTCATTAGCATAATTCCTTCCACAGTTTGGAATTCTGTAAGTTACTGCAGGCTTTTCCATAATTCTAGTCAGGGCCTCAGCCTCCCACTGGATATGAGTGACTCTAACAACCTATCATATTGGATGAAGATTCTAGAGGAAATACTTAGATGTAAAGAATTAATTTAAACCGTCTGAAACCCTTATCTATGCTATACATCTCCCTCATTTTGTGGTCAGCTGCCATAAATGAATGTGCTGTTGAAGGATACTTGATTGAATAATTATTGTTTTATATTATTTTTATTGAGAGAGAAGTATCAATGAGACAGTTTCAAAACAGGTTAATATGACAGTTACAATAATTAATACACTGCATATTGTTGTCTTAGAGTAGTTATTCATAGAACAAGATGCAGCCATGATATCTTGCTTAAACCCTATTCAAAACTTTCCTCTCATTGAGCTAGGAGAAAGTAGATGTATATCTATGCTAACTATTTTGTATATACAGATAATGTATTTTTTCACTACAAAATTATCCTTCATTTATATCCTTCTTTTTGTTTACTTTTGCCAGAGATTGGTATTCCATTGCCATTCATGTATTGTAGGTGCACAAATTCAGCAAGTAATCTAATACAGTCCAGTAGTCTATAATAGTAGTGGATTATCTGCATGACTGGCAACATCAGAAGTTGTTGACTTGAGCCTTTTACAGCTCAACATATTAATGTGGCTTTACTTTTTATACCTTAATTTTATACCTTTCTGCTGGAAGATTGAATAATTATGTTAAGTATGAGTGAGTAAATGAATGACAATTGTTTCAATAGTAGAAGATCAAATTTTAGACAGCTCTACCAAGAGCCAGCAGATGTGTGTACTTTCTACAGCTAAACTCTACAAGTACACTTTTCTCGCCTCTATTCAGTGTGCAGCTAACATATAATTCCTCATTTCCCACCAACTCCAGTAGTTGCATCATAGTGAGAACACAAATCACCCTGACTGCTAGGTAGGCCATGGAAAGGCTCACACCACTGCTTGCTGATAAAACAAAGGTTTTTAAATGCAGCAAAGACTTCAACCACCACATAACACAGAGAAAGTTTCCTGTTTGTGTCTCATCAGTCTTCATTTTCTTTTAACAAGCACCTGTACAATAACCTCAAACATAGTCATCATTGCTTTCAATCCAGGAAAGGAGAAACAAGAAGAGAAAGAGAGAAAAGGAGAGGCAGAAAGAGAGAGAGAGACATACAGACAGAGAGAGACAGAGCAGAAAGACAGAGATAAGACAGAGAGATAGAGATTATCTTGTTCTTTGTCTTAGTACTTTTCCCACTGGTGAGATGAAATGTCTGACAATCAAAGTTACAAGGGAAATTAAACTTTTTATTTTTAGAGTATGAAAATAGAAAAATTACAAGTGATGCAGAATCTCACTTAACAAAATAACATGAATTTCACAGTATTTTTTGTAATACATGGTGCTGTCTTCCAACTAGTTGTTCATGTTACCATATATATGCATGAAAAATTGCAAGAAGAAAGAAAACAAGAAATATATAAGACATTAAGAAGAGGAAAACGACAAACAATTTAAAAAGGAGACAAAACAAAGTAAGTCTTAACTGTTCCTTCCCATAAACTCTCAGTTTATAGAGGTTTCAGTCCACAACTGGCCTTCCCCAGGACAGAGCAGCACAGAGAACAGTTCATGGGACTTATGAGGTAACAAAAGCAACAAGGGACCTTCACAGTATCTTCTTTCTCCTTCTCCTTCTCCTTCTTCTCCTCTCCTCCTCCTCCTCTTCTTCCTGCTTCTCCTCCTCCTTCTCTTCCTCCTCCTCCTCCTCGTTTCC